>JAJQKJ010000868.1:0-112446 GCA_029574335.1 Rana kukunoris | reverse complement strand
TCCCGTTTCCTGCCCCCCCCCCGCTCCCCCCCCCCCCGGGTCCCCCCCGCCTCCCCCCCTATGGGATGTCCACCCTCTGTTCCCCCTGCTCTTCGGTCCCCCTCTCTGTTCCCCCCTGCTCTTCGGTCCCACCTCTGTTCCCCCCTGCTCTTCGGTCCACCTCTGTTCCCCCTGCTCTTCTGTTCCCCCCTGCTCTTCTGTCCCACTCTGTTCCCCTCTGCTTTCTGTCCCACCTCTGTTCCCCCTGCTCTTCTGTCCCATCTCTGTTCCCCCTGCTCTTCTTTTACCCCTGCGCTTCTGTCCCCACCTCTGTTCCCCTGCTCTTCTGTCCACCACTGTTCCCCCTGCTCTATTGTCCCACCTCTGTTCCCCCTGCTCTTCGGTCCCACCTCTGTTCCCCCTGCGCTTCTGTCCCACCTGTTCCCCTGCTCTTCTGTCCCACCTCTGTTCCCCTGCTCTTCTGTCCCACTCTGTTCCCCTGCTCTACTGTACCACCTCTGTTCCCCTGCTCTTCTGTCCCACCTCTGTTCCCCCTGCTCTTCTGTCCCACCTCTGTTCCCCCTGCTCTTCTGTCCCACCTCTGTTCCCCCTGTCTCTTCTTTCCCATCTCTGTTCCCCCTGCTCTCTGTTCCCCTGCTCTTCTTCTGTTCCCCCCCCTCTTCGGTCCCACCTCTGTTCCCCCCCTGCTCTTCGGTCCCACCTCTGTTCCCCCCTGCTCTTTGGGCCAACCTCTGTTTCCCCCCTGCTCTTCGGTCCACCTCTGTCCCCCCTGCTCTTCGGTCCCACCTCTGTTCCCCTCGCCTCCTTCGGTCCCACCTCTGTTCCCCCCTGCTCTTCGGTCCCACCTCTGTTCCCCCTTGCTCTTCTGTCCCACCTCTGTTCACCCTGCTCTTCTGTCCCACCTCTGTTCCCCCCCTGCTCTTCTGTCCATCTCTGTTCCCCTGCTCTTCTGTTACCCCCTGCGTTCTGTCCCACCTCTGTTCCCCTGCTCTTCTGTCCCACCTCTGTTCCCCCTGCTCTTCGGTCCCCTTCTGTTCCCCCCCCCCCTGCTCTTCGGTCCCACCTCTGTTCCCCCTGCTCTTCGGTCCCCCCTCTGTTCCCCCCTGCTCTTCTGTTCCCCCCTGCTCTTCTGTCCCACCTCTGTTCCCCTGCTCTCTGTCCCACCTCTGTTCCCCTGCTCTTCTGTCCCACCTCTGTTCCCCCTGCTCTTCTGTCCCCCCTCCCCCCCTCCCCTGCTCTGTCCCACCTCTGTTTCCGCGCTGTCGCCACCTCTGTTCCCCCCTGCCCTTCTGTCCCACCTCTGTTCCCCCTGCTCTTCGGTCCCACCTCTGTTCCCCCTGCTCTCGGTCCCACCTCTGTTCCCCTGCTCTTCTGTTCTCCCACTGCTCTTCTGTCCCACCTCTGTTCCCCCTGCTCTTCTGTCCCACCTCTGTTCCCCTGCTCTTCTGTCCCACCTCTGTTCCCTCCTGCCTCTGTCCCACCTCTGTTCCCCCCTGCTCTTCTGTCCCACCTCTGATCTCCCTGCTCTTCTGTCCCACCTCTGATCACCCTGCTCTTCTGTTCCCCCTGCTCTTCTGTCCCACCTCTGATCTCCCTGCTCTTCTGTCCCACCTCTGTTCCCCCTGCTCTTCTGTTCCCCCTGCTCTTCTGTTACCCCCTGCTCTTCTGTTCCCCCCTGCTCTTCTGTCCCACCTCTGTTCCTCTGCCCTTCTGTCCCATCTGTGTTTCCCCCTGCTCTTCTGTTCCCCCTGCTCTTCTGTCCCACCTCTGTTCCCCCTGCTCTTCTGTCCCACCTCTGTTCCCCCTGCTCTTCTGTCCCACCTCTGTTCCCCCTGCTCTTCTGTCCCACCTCTGTTCCCCCCTGCTCTTCTGTCCCACCTCTGTTCCCCCTGCTCTTCTGTCCCACCTCTGTTCCCCCCTGCCCTTCGGTCCCACCTCTGTTCCCCCCTGCTCTTCTGTCCACCTCTGTTCCCCCCTGCTCTTCGGTCCCACCTCTGTTCCCCCTGCTCTTCGGTCCCACCTCTGTTCCCTCCTGCTCTTCGGTCCCACCTCTGTTCCCCCCTGCTCTTCTGTCCCACCTCTGTTCCCCCCCTGCTCTTCGGTCCCACCTCTGTTCCCCCCCTGCTCTTCTGTCCCACCTCTGTTCACCCTGCTCTTCTGTCCCACCTCTGTTCCCCCCTGCTCTTCGGTCCCACCTCTGTTCCCCCCTGCTCTTCGGTCCCACCTCTGTTCCCCCCTGCTCTTCGGTCCCACCTCTGTTCCCCCCTGCTCTTCGGTCCCACCTCTGTTCCCCCATGCTCTTCTGTCCCACCTCTGTTCCCCCTGCTCTTCGGTCCCCCTTCTGTTCCCCCCTGCTCTTCGGTCCCACCTCTGTTCCCCCCTGCTCTTCGGTCCCACTCTGTTCCCCTGCTCTTCTGTTCCCCCTGCTCTTCTGTCCCACCTCTGTTCCCTCTGCTCTTGCTTTTTTTTTGTCCCACCTCTGTTCCCCCTGCTCTTCTGTCCCATCTCTGTTCCCCCTGCTCTTCTGTTACCCCCTGCGCTTCTGTCCCACCTCTGTTCCCCTGCTCTTCTGTCCCACCACTGTTCCCCTGCTCTATTGTCCCACCTCTGTTCCCCCTGCTCTTCGGTCCCACCTCTGTTCCCCCTGCGCTTCTGTCCCACCTCTGTTCCCCTGCTCTTCTGTCCCACCTCTGTTCCCCTGCTCTTCTGTCCCACCTCTGTTCCCCCTGCTCTACTGTACCACCTCTGTTCCCCCTGCTCTTCTGTCCCACCTCTGTTCCCCCTGCTCTTCTGTCCCACCTCTGTTCCCCCTGCTCTTCTGTCCCACCTCTGTTCCCCCTGCTCTTCTGTCCCATCTCTGTTCCCCCTGCTCTTCTGTTCCCCCTGCTCTTCTTCTGTTCCCCCCCCCTCTTCGGTCCCACCTCTGTTCCCCCCCTGCTCTTCGGTCCACCTCTGTTCCCCCCCCTGCTCTTTGGGCCAACCCTGTTTCCCCTGCTCTTCGGTCCCACTCTGTTCCCCCTGCTCTTCGGTCCCACCTCTGTTCCCCCCTGCTCTTCGGTCCCACCTCTGTTCCCCCCTGCTCTTCGGTCCCACCTCTGTTCCCCCCTGCTCTTCTGTCCCACCTCTGTTCCCCCTGCTCTTCTGTCCCACCTCTGTTCACCCTGCTCTTCTGTCCCACCTCTGTTCCCCCTGCTCTTCTGTCCCATCTCTGTTCCCCCTGCTCTTCTGTTACCCCCTGCGCTTCTGTCCCACCTCTGTTCCCCTGCTTCTTCTGTCCACCTCTGTTCCCCCTGCTCTTCGGTCCCCCTTCTGTTCCCCCTGCTCTTCGGTCCCACCTCTGTTCCCCCTGCTCTTCGGTCCCACCTCTCTCTGTTCCCCCCTGCTCTTCTGTTCCCCCTGCTCTTCTGTCCCACCTCTGTTCCCCCTGCTCTTCTGTCCCATCTCTGTTCCCCCTGCTCTTCTGTCCCACCTCTGTTCCCCCCTGCTCTTCTGTCCCACCTCTGTTCCCCCCTGCTCTTCTGTCCCACCTCTGTTCCCCCCTGCTCTTCTGTCCCACCTCTGTTCCCCCCTGCTCTTCGGTCCCACCTCTGTTCCCCCCTGCTCTACGGTCCCACCTCTGTTCCCCCTGCTCTTCTGTTCTCCCCTGCTCTTCTGTCCCACCTCTGTTCCCCCTGCTCTTCTGTCCCACCTCTGTTCCCCCTGCTCTTCTGTCCCACCTCTGTTCCCTCCTGCCCTTCTGTCCCACCTCTGTCCCCCCTGCTCTTCTGTCCAGCCTCTGATCTCCCTGCTCTTCTGTCCCAGCTCTGTTCCCCCTGCTCTTCTGTTCCCCTGCTCTTCTGTCCCACCTCTGTTCCCCTGCTCTTCTGTCCCACTTCTGTTCCCCCCTGCTCTTCTGTTCCCCCTGCTCTTCTGTTCCCCCTGCTCTTCTTGTTCCCCCTGCTCTTCTGTCCCACCTCTGTTCCCTCTGCTCTTCTGTCCCATCTGTGTTCCCCCTGCTCTTCTGTTCCCCCTGCTCTTCTGTCCCACCTCTGTTCCCCCTGCTCTTCTGTCCCACCTCTGTTCCCCCCTGCTCTTCTGTCCCACCTCTGTTCCCCCTGCTCTTCTGTCCCACCTCTGTTCCCCCCTGCTCTTCTGTCCCACCTCTGTTCTCCCCTGCTCTTCGGTCCCACTTCTGTTCCCCCTGCTCTTCGGTCCCACCTCTGTTCCCTCCTGCTCTTCGGTCCCACCTCTGTTCCCCCCTGCTCTTCTGTCCCACCTCTGTTCCCCCCTGCTCTTCTGTCCCACCTCTGTTCCCCCTGCTCTTCTGTCCCACCTCTGTTCCCCCCTGCTCTTCTGTCCCACCTCTGTTCCCCCTGCTCTTCTGTCCCACCTCTGTTCCCCCCTGCTCTTCTGTCCCACCTCTGTTCCCCCTGCTCTTCTGTCCCACCTCTGTTCCCCCTGCTCTTCTGTCCCACCTCTGTTCCCCCTGCTCTTCTGTCCCACTTCTGTTCCCCCCTTCTCGTCTGTCCCACTCTGTTCCCCCCGCTCTTCTGTCCCACCTCTGTTCCCCCTGCCCTTCTGTCCCACCTGTGTTCCCCTGCTTCTGTCCCACCTGTGTTCCCCCTGCTCTTCTGTCCCACGTCTGTTCCCCTGCTCTTCTGTCCAGCCTCTGATCTCCCTGCTCTTCTATCCAGCTTCTGTTCCCCTGCTCTTCTGTTTCCCTGCTCTTTTGTCCCACCTCTGTTCCCCTGCTCTTATGTCCCACCTCTGTTCCCCCATGCTCTTCTGTCCCACCTCTGTTCCCCCATGCTCTTCTGTCCCACCTCTGTTTCCCCTGCTCTTCTGTTCCCCCCTGCTCTTCTGTCCCACCTCTGTTCCCTCTGCTCTTCTGTCCCACCTCTGTTCCCCCTGCTCTTCTGTCCCACCTCTGTTCCCCCTGCTCTTCTGTCCCACTTCTGTTCCCCCTATCTTCTGTCCCACCTCTGTTCCCCCTGCTCTTCTGTCCCACCTCTGTTCCCCCCTTCTCGTCTGTCCCACCTCTGTTCCCCCTGCTCTTCTGTCCCACCTGTGTTCCCCCTGCCCTTCTGTCCCACCTGTGTTCCCCCTGCTCTTCTGTCCCACGTCTGTTCCCCCCTGCTCTTCTGTCCAGCCTCTGATCTCCCTGCTCTTCTATCCAGCTTCTGTTCCCCCCTGCTCTTCTGTCCCACCTCTGTTCCCCCTGCTCTTCTGTCCCACCTCTGTTCCCCCTGCTCTTCTGTCCCACCTCTGTTCCCTCCTGCCCTTCTGTCCCACCTCTGTTCCCCCCTGCTCTTCTGTCCAGCCTCTGATCTCCCTGCTCTTCTGTCCAGCCTCTGTTCCCCCTGCTCTTCTGTTCCCCTGCTCTTCTGTCACCTCTGTTCCCCCCTGCTCTTCTGTCCCACTTCTGTTCCCCCCTGCTCTTCTGTCCACCTCTGTTCCCCCTGCTCTTCTGTCCCACCTCTGTTCCCCCCTGCTCTTCTGTGTCCACCTCTGTTCCCCCCTGCTCTTCTGTCCCACCTCTGTTCCCCCTGCTCTTCTGTCCCACCTCTGTTCCCCCCTTCTCGTCTGTTCCACCTCTGTTCCCCCTGCTCTTCTGTCCCACCTCTGTTCCCCCTGCCCTTCTGTCCCACCTGTGTTCCCCCTGCTCTCTGTCCCACGTCTGTTCCCCCATGCTCTTCTGTCCAGCCTCTGTTTCCCCTGCTCTTCTGTTCCACCTATGTTCCCCCTGCTCTTCTGTCCCACCTCTGTTCCCCCCTGCTCTTCTGTCCCACCTCTGTTCCCCCCTGCTCTTCTGTCCCACCTCTGTTCCCCCTGCTCTTCTGTCCCACCTCTGTTCCCCCTGCTCTTCTGTCCCATCTCTGTTCCCCCTGCTCTTCTTTTCCTCCTGCCCTTCTGTCCCACCTCTGTTCCCTCCTGCCCTTCTGTCCCACCTCTGTTCCCCTGCTTTTCTGTCCCACCTCTGTTCCCCTGCTCTTCTGTCCCACTCTGTTCCCCCTGCTCTTCTGTCCACCTCTGATTCCCTGCTCTTCTGTCCAGCCTCTGTTTCCCCTGCTCTTCTGTTCCCCCTGCTCTTCTGTCCCACCTCGGTTCCCCCTGCTCTTCTGTCCCACCTCTGTCCCCCCTGCTCTTCTGTCCCACCTCTGTTACCCTGCTCTTCTATCCCACCTCTGTTCCCCCCTGCTCTTCTGTCCCACCTCTGTTCCCCCTGCTCTTCTGTCCAACTCTGTTCCCCTGCTCTTCTGTCCCAACTCTGTTCCCCTGCTCTTCTGTCCCACCTCTGTTCCCCCTGCTTTCTGTCCCACCTCTGTTCCCCTGCTCTTCTGTCCCATCTCTGTTCCCCCTGCTCTTCTGTCCCACCTCTGTTCCCTCTGCTCCTCTGTCCCATCTCTGTTCCCCCTGCTCTTCTGTCCCACCTCTGTCCCCCTGCTCTTCTGTCCCATCTCTGTTCCCCCTGCTCTTCTGTCCCACCTCTGTTCCCCCTGCTCTTCTGTCCCACCTCTGTTCCCCCTGCCCTTCTGTCCCACTCTGTTCCCCCCTGCTCTTCTGTTCCCCCTGCTCTTCTGTCCCACCTATGTTCCCCCTGCTCTTCTGTCCCACCTATGTTCCCCCTGCTCTTCTGTTCCCCCTGCTTTTCTGTCCCACCTCTGTTCCCTCTGCTCTTCTGTTCCCCTGCTCTTCTGTCCCACCTCTGTTCCCCCTGCTCTTCTGTCCCATCTCTGTCCCCCCTGCTCTTCTGTCCCACCTCTGTTCCCCCCTGCTCTTCTGTCCCAACTCTGTTCCCCCTGCTCTTCTGTCCCACCTCTGTCCCCCTGCTCTTCTCCCCACCTCTGTTCCCCCCTGCTCTTCTGTCCCAACTCTGTTCCCCTGCTCTTCTGTCCCCACCTCTGTTCCCCCTGCTCTTCTGTCCCACCTCTGTTCCCCTGCTCTTCTGTCCCACCTCTGTTCCACCTGCTCTTCTGTCCACCTCTGTTCCCCCCTGCTCTTCTGTCCCACCTCTGTTCCCCCTTCTCGTCTGTCCCACCTCTGCTCCCCTCTGCTCTTCTGTCCCACCTCTGTTTCCCTTGCTCTTCTGTCCCACCTCTGTTTCCCCTGCTCTTCTGTCCCACCTCTGTCCCCCCTGCTCTTCTGTCCCACTCTGTTCCCCCCTGCTCTTCGGTCCCACCTCTGTTCCCTCCTGCTCTTCGATCCCACCTCTGTTCCCCCTGCTCTTCTGTCCCACCTCTGTTCCCCTGCTCTTCTGTCCACCTCTGTTCCCCCTGCTCTTCTGTCCCACCTCTGTTCCCCCTGCTCTTCTGTCCCACCTCTGTTCCCCCTGCTCTTCTGTCCCACCTCTGTTCCCCCTGCTCTTCTGTCCCACCTCTGTCCCCCCTGCTCTTCTGTCCCACCTCTGTTCCCCCTGCTCTTCTGTCCAGCATCCTTTTCCCCCTGCCTTTTGTTCCACCTCTGTCTCCCCTGCTCTTCTGTCCCACCTCTGTTCCCCCTTCTCGTCTGTCCCACTCTGTTCCCCCCGCTCTTCTGTCCCACCTCTGTTCCCCCTGCCCTTCTGTCCCACCTGTGTTCCCCCTGCCCTTCTGTCCCACCTGTGTTCCCCCTGCTTTCTGTCCCATGTCTGTTCCCCCTGCTCTTCTGTCCAGCCTCTGATCTCCCTGCTCTTCTATCCAGCTTCTGTTCCCCCTGCTCTTCTGTTCCCCCTGCTCTTTTGTCCCACCTCTGTTCCCCCTGCTCTTCTGTCCCACCTCTGTTCCCCTGCTCTTCTGTCCCACCTCTGTTCCCCCCTGCTCTTCTGTCCCACCTCTGTTCCCCCTGCTCTTCTGTCCCACCTCTGTTCCCCCTGCTCTTCTGTCCCACCTCTGTTCCCCCTGCTTTTCTGTCCCACCTCTGTTCCCCCTGCTCTTCTGTCCCACCTCTGTTCCCCTGCTCTTCTGTCCCACCTCTGTTCCCCCTGCTCTTCTGTCCCACCTCTGTTCCCCCTGCTCTTCTGTCCCACCTCTGTTCCCCCCTTCTCGTCTGTCCCACCTCTGTTCCCCCCTTCTCGTCTGTCCCACCTGTGTTCCCCTGCCTTCTGTCCCACCTGTGTTCCCCCCTGCTCTTCTGTCCCACCTCTGTTCCCCCTGCTCTTCTGTCCAGCCTCTGATCTCCCTGCTCTTTTATCCAGCTTCTGTTCCCCCCTGCTCTTCTCTCCCACCTCTGTTCCCCCTGCTCTTCTGTCCCACCTCTGTTCCCTCCTGCCCTTCTGTCCCACCTCTGTTCCCCCTGCTCTTCTGTCCAGCCTCTGATCTCCCTGCTCTTCTGTCCCAGCCTCTGTTCCCCCTGCTCTTCTGTTCCCCTGCTCTTCTGTCCCACCTCTGTTCCCCCCTGCTCTTCTGTCCCACTTCTGTTCCCCCTGCTCTTCTGTCCCACCTCTGTTCCCCTGCTCTTCTGTCCCACCTCTGTTCCCCCTGCTCTTCTGTCCCACCTCTGTTCCCCTGCTCTTCTGTCCCACTTCTGTTCCCACCCTTCTCGTCTGTCCCACTCTGTTCCCCCCGCTCTTCTGTCCCACCTCTGTTCCCCCTGCCCTTCTGTCCCACCTGTGTTCCCCCTGCTCTTCTGTCCCACGTCTGTTCCCCCTGCTCTTCTGTCCAGCCTCTGATCTCCCTGCTCTTCTATCCAGCTTCTGTTCCCCCTGCTCTTCTGTTCCCCCTGCTCTTTTGTCCAACCTCTGTTCCCCCTGCTCTTCTGTCCCACCTCTGTTCCCCCTGCTCTTCTGTCCCACCTCTGTTCCCCCTGCTCTTCTGTCCCACCTCTGTTCCCCCTGCTCTTCTGTCCCACCTCTGTTCCCCCTGCTTTTCTGTCCCACCTCTGTAGACCCCTGCTCTTCTGTCCCACCTCTGTTCCCCCTGCTCTTCTGTCCCACCTCTGTTCCCCCTGCTCTTCTGTCCCACCTCTGTTCCCCTGCTCTTCTGTCCCACCTCTGTTCCCCCTTCTCGTTCTGTCCACCTCTGTTCCCCCTGCTCTTCTGTCCCACCTGTGTTCCCCCTGCCCTTCTGTCCCACCTGTGTCCCCCCTGCTCTTCTGTCCCACGTCTGTTCCCCCCTGCTCTTCTGTCCAGCCTCTGATCTCCCTGCTCTTCTATCCAGCTTCTGTTCCCCCCTGCTCTTCTGTCCCACCTCTGTTCCCCCTGCTCTTCTGTCCCACCTCTGTTCCCCTGCTCTTCTGTCCCACCTCTGTTCCCTCCTGCCCTTCTGTCCCACCTCTGTTCCCCCCTGCTCTTCTGTCCAGCCTCTGATCTCCCTGCTCTTCTGTCCAGCCTCTGTTCCCCTGCTCTTCTGTTCCCCCTGCTCTTCTGTCCCACCTCTGTTCCCCCTGCTCTTCTGTCCCACCTCTGTTTCCCCCTGCTCTTCTGTTCCACCTATGTTCCCCCTGCTCTTCTGTCCCACCTCTGTTCCACCCTGCTCTTCTGTCCCACCTCTGTTCCCCCCTTCTCTTCTGTCCCACCTCTGTTCCCCCTGCTCTTCTGTCCCACCTCTGTTCCCCCTGCTCTTCTGTCCCACCTCTGTTCCCCCTGCTCTTCTGTCCCACCTCTGTTCCCCCTGCTCTTCTGTCCCACCTCTGTTCCCCCTGCTTTTCTGTCCCACCTCTGTAGACCCCTGCTCTTCTGTCCCACCTCTGTTCCCCCTGCTCTTCTGTCCCACCTCTGTTCCCCTGCTCTTCTGTCCCACCTCTGTTCCCTGCTCTTCTGTCCCACCTCTGTTCCCCCCTTCTCGTCTGTCCCACCTCTGTTCCCCCTGCTCTTCTGTCCCACCTGTGTTCCCCCTGCCCTTCTGTCCCACCTGTGTCCCCCTGCTCTTCTGTCCCACGTCTGTTCCCCCCTGCTCTTCTGTCCAGCCTCTGATCTCCCTGCTCTTCTATCCAGCTCTGTTCCCCCTGCTCTTCTGTCCCACCTCTGTTCCCCTTGCTCTTCTGTCCCACCTCTGTTCCCTCCTGCCCTTCTGTCCCACCTCTGTTCCCTCCTGCCCTTCTGTCCCACCTCTGTTCCCCCCTGCTCTTCTGTCCAGCCTCTGATCTCCCTGCTCTTCTGTCCAGCCTCTGTTCCCCCCTGCTCTTCTGTTCCCCCCTGCTCTTCTGTCCCACCTCTGTTCCCCCTGCTCTTCTGTCCCACCTCTGTTCCCCCCTGCTTTCTTGTCCCCACTTCTGTTCCCCCTGCTCTTCTGTCCCACCTCTGTTCCCCCTGCTCTTCTGTCCCACCTCTGTTCCCCCCTGCTCTTCTGTCCCACCTCTGTTCCCCCTGCTCTTCTGTCCCACCTCTGTTCCCCCTGCTCTTCTGTCCCACCTCTGTTCCCCCTGCTCTTCTGTCCCACCTCTGTTCCCCCTGCTCTTCTGTCCCACCTCTGTTCCCCCTGCTCTTCTGTCCCACCTCTGTTCCCCCTGCTCTTCTGTCCCACCTCTGTTCCCCCCTGCTCTTCTGTCCCACCTCTGTTCCCCCCTGCTCTTCGGTCCCACCTCTGTTCCCCCCTGCTCTTCTGTCCCACCTCTGTTCCCCTCTGCTCTTCTGTCCCACCTCTGTTCCCCCCTTCTCGTCTGTTCCACCTCTGTTCCCCCTGCTCTTCTGTCCCACCTCTGTTCCCCCTGCCCTTCTGTCCCACCTGTGTTCCCCTGCTCTCTGTCCCACGTCTGTTCCCCCTGCTCTTCTGTCCAGCCTCTGTTTCCCCCTGCTCTTCTGTTCCACCTATGTTCCCCCTGCTCTTCTGTCCCACACTGTTCCCCCCCTGCTCTTCTGTCCCACCTCTGTTCCCCCCCCCTCTTCTTCTGTCCAGCCTAGTTTCCCCCTTCTCTTCTGTCCCACCTGCTGGTTTCCCCCTGCTCTTCTGTCCCACCTCTGGTTCCCCTTCTTCTTCTTCCCACCATGTTCCCCCTGCTCTTCTGTCCCCACCTCTGTGACTCTGCCCTTCTGTCCAAACTCTGTTCCCCCCGTCCCTTCTGTCCCACCTCTGTTCCCCTGCCACTTCTGTCCCACCTCTGTTGCCCCATGCCTTCTGTCCACACCTCTGTTCCCCCTGCTCTTCTGTCCAGCCCTCTGTTCTCCCTGCTCTTCTGTCCATGAAGATGTGCGTCCGCTCTTCTGTCCAGCCTCTGTTCCCCCCTTCTCTTCTGTTCCCCCCTGCTCTTCTGTCCCACCTCTGTTCCCCCTGCGTCCTTCTGTCCCACCTCTGTTCCCCCCTGCTCTTCTGTCCCACCTCTGTTACCCTTGCTCTTCTATCCCACCTCTGTTCCCCCTGTTCTCTTCTGTCCACCTCTGTTCCCCCCTGCTCTTCTGTCCCAACTCTGTTCCCCCTGCTCTTCTGTCCCACCTCTGTTCCCCTGCACTTCTGTCCCACCTCTGTTCCCCCTGCTCTTCTGTCCCACCTCTGTTCCCCCTGCTCTTCTGTCCCACCTCTGTTCCCACCTGCTCTTCTGTCCCACCTCTGTTCCCACCTGCTCTTCTGTCCCACCTCTGTTCCCACCTGCTCTTCTGTCCCACCTCTGTTCCCCCTTCTCGTCTGTCCCACCTCTGCTCCCCCCTGCTCTTCTGTCCCACCTCTGTTTCCCTTGCTCTTCTGTCCCACCTCTGTTCCCCCCCCTGCTCTTCTGTCCCACCTCTGTCCCCCCTGCTCTTCTGTGTCCAGCCTCTGTTCCCCCCTGCTCTTCTGTCCCACCTCTGTTCCCCCTGCTCTTCCCCTGCTCTTCTGTCCACCTCTGTTCCCCTGCTCTTCTGTCCCACCTCTGTTCCCCCCTGCTCTTCTGTTCCACCTCTGTTCCCCCTGCTCTCTCCGCCAATCTGTTCCCCTGCTCTTCTGTCTCACCTCTGTCCCCCCCTGCTCTTCTGTCCCACCTCTGTTCCCCCCTGCTCTTCTGTCCCACCTCTGTTCCCTGCCTCTGTCCCCCTCTGCTCTTCTGTCCACCCTCTGTTCCCTCTGCTCTTCTGTCCACCCTCTGTTCCCTCTGCTCTTCTGTCCACTTCTGTTCCCACCTGCTCTCTGTCCCACCTCTGTTCCCTCTGCTCTTCTGTCCCACCTCTGTTCCCACCTGCTCTTCTGTCCCACCTCTGTTCCCCTGCTCTCGTCTGTCCCACTTTGCTCCCTGCTCTTCTGTCCCACCTCTGTTTCCCTTGCTCTTCTGTCCCACCCTGTTCCCCCCCCTGCTCTTCTGTCCCACCTCTGTCCCCCCTGCTTTCTGTCCCACCTGTTCCCCCCTGCTCTTCTGTCCCACCTCTGATCTCCCTGCTCCTCTGTCCACCTCTGTTCCCCTGCTCTTCTGTCCCACCTCTGTTCCCCCTGCTCTCCTGTGCCACCTCTGTTCCCCCTGCTCTTCTTCTGTTCCCCTGCTCTTCTGTCTCACCCTGTCCCCCCTGCTCTCTGTCCCACCTCTGTTCCCCCTGCTCCCTGTCCACCTCTGTCCCCGCTCTTCTTCCCCCCCTGTTCCCCTGCTCTCTGTCCCACCTCTGTTCCCTCTGCTCCCTGTCCACCCTCTGTTCCCCCCTGCTCTTCTGTCCCACCTCTGTTCCCTCTGCTCTTCTGTCCAGCCTCTGTTCCCTCTGCCCTCCAGCTCTGATCTCCCTGCTCCTCTGTCCCACCTCTGTTCCCCTGCTCTCCTGTGCCACTCTGTTCCCCCCTGCTCTCCTGTCCCACCCCTGTTCCCCCTGCTCTCCTGTCCCACCTCTGACCTCCCTGCTCCCTGTTCCCACCTCTGACCTCCTGCTCTCCTGTCCCACCCACCTCCTGCTCTCCTGTCCCACCTCTGACCTCCCTGCTCTCCTGTCCACCTCTGACCTCCCTGCTCTTGTCCCACTCTGACTCCCTGCTTCGTCCACCTCTGACCTCCCTGCTCTCTGTCCCACCTTGACCTCCCTGCTCTCCTGTCCCACCTCTGACCCCTGCTCTCTGTCCAGCCTCTGTTCCCCCTGCTCTTCGGTCCCACCTCTGTTCCCCCCTGCTCTTCGGTCCCACCTCTGTTTCCCCCCTGCTCTTCGGTCCCACCTTGTTTCATGCTCTGTCCCACTCTGTTTACCTTGTTTCCGGTCCCACCTCTGTTCCTGTCTTCGGTGCTCCGGTTTTTCTACGGTTCTCCACCTCTGTTCCCCCCCTGCTCTGTCCCACCCTGTTCCCCCTGCTTTCAGTCCCACCTCTGTTCCCCCCTGCTCTTCTGTCCCACATCTGTTCCCTCCTCTCTCTGTCCCACCTTTTACCCCTGCTCTTCTGTCCCACCTCTTTTCCCCCTGCTCTTCTGTCCCATCTCTGTTCCCCCTGCTCTTCTGTTACCCCCTGCGCTTCTGTCCCACCTCTGTTCCCCTGCTCTTCTGTCCCACCTCTGTTCCCCTGCTGTATTGTCCCACCTCTGTTCCCCTGCTTCGGTTCCCACCTCTGTTCCCCTGCGCTTCTGTCCCACCTCTGTTCCCTGCGCTTCTGTCCCACCTCTGTTCCCCTGCTCTTCTGTCCCACCTCTGTTCCCCTGCTCTTCGGTCCCTCCTCTGTTCCCCCTGCTCTTCGGTCCCACCTCTGTTCCCCCTGCTCTACTGTACCACCTCTGTTCCCCCTGCTCTTCTGTCCCACCTCTGTTCCCCCTGCTCTTCTGTCCCACCTCTGTTCCCCCTGCTCTTCTGTCCCATCTCTGTTCCCCTGCTCTTCTGTCCCATCTCTGTTCCCCCTGCTCTTCTGTTCCCCTGCTCTTCTTCTGTTCCCCCCTGCTCTTCGGTCCCACCTCTGTTCCCCCCCTGCTCTTCGGTCCCACCTCTGTCCCCCCTGCTCTTCGTCCCACCTCTGTTCCCCCCTGCTTTTCAGTCCCACCTCTGTTTCCCCCTGCTTCTCCCACATCGTTCCCCCTGCCTTCTTCCCACCTCTGTTACCCCCCCTGTCCCACCTCTTTTCCCCCCCCCTCTTCTCTTCGGTTCCCCCTGCTCCTGTTACCCCCCCTCCTCTGTCCCACCTTCTGTTTCCCCCCTGTCCCACCTCTGTTCCCCTCGTATTGTCCCACCTCTGTTCCCCCCCTGTCCCACCTCTTGTTCCCCTGTGCCCCCTTCTGTCCCACCTGTTTCCCCTGCTTCTTCCCACCCTGTTCCCCTGCTCTTCTGTCCCACCTCTGTTCACTGCCTGTCCCCTCCTCTGTTCCCCCTTCTTGTCCCACCCTGTTCCCCCTGTTCTGTACCCCCTGTTCCCCCTCTCTTCTGTCCCATCTCTGTTCCCCCTGCTCTTCTGTTACCCCCTGCGCTTCTGTCCCTGCGCTTCTGTCCCACCTCTGTTCCCCTGCTCTTCTGTCCCACCTCTGTTCCCCCTGCTCTTCGGTCCCCCCTCTTCCTCTGTTCCCCCCCCTGCTCTTCGGTCCCCCTTCTGTTCCCCCCCTGCTCTTCGGTCCCACCTCTGTTCCCCCCTGCTCTCGGGCCAACCTCTGTTCCCCCCTGCTCTTCTGTCCCACCTCTGTTCCCCTCTGCTCTTCTGTCCCCACCTCTGTTCCCCCTGCTCTTCTGTCCCATTCTTTCTGCTCTTCTGTTCCCCCCCCTGCTCTTCTGTCCCACCTCTGTTCCCCCTGCTCTTCTGTCCCACCTGTTCACCCTGCTCTTCTTCCCACCCTGTTCCCCCCTTCTCTTCTGTCCCATCTCTGTTCCCCCTGCTCTTCTGTCCCTCCCTGCCTCTGTTCCCCCTGCTCTTCTGTCCCACCTCTGTTCCCCCTGCTCTTCGGTCCCACCTCTGTTCCCCCTGCTCTTCGGTCCCCCTGATCCCCCTGCTCTTCGGTCCCCCCTGTTCCCCCCTGCTCTTCGGTCCCACCTCTGTTCCCCCCTGCTCTTCTGTTCCCCCCTGCTCTTCACCTCTGTTCCCTCTGCTCTTCTGTCCCACCTCTGTTCCCCCCCCCTGTCCCATCTCTTCCCCCTGCTCTTCTGTTCCCCCTGCTCTTCTGTCCACCTCTGTTCCCCCTGCTCTTCTGTCCCACCTCTGTTCCCCCTGCTCTTCTGTCCCACCTCTGTTCCCCCTGCTCTTCTGTCCCACCTCTGTCCCCCTGCTCCTCCCACCCTGTTCCCCCCTTCTGTCCCACCTCTGTTCCCCCCCTCGGTCCCACCTCTGTTCCCCCCTTCTGTCCCACCTCTGTTCCCCCTGCTCTTCTGTTCCCCCTGCCTCTGTCCATCTCTGTTCCCCCATGCTCTTCTGTCCCACCTCTGTTCCCCCTGCTCTTCTGTCCCACCTCTGTTCCCCCTGCTCTCCCACCTCTGTTCCCCCCCCCTCCAGCTCTGATTCTGCTCTTCTGTCCAGCCTCTGTTCCCCCCTGCTCCTGTTCCCCCTGCTCTTCTTCCCCCTGTTCCCCCCTCTCTTCTGTCCCACTTCTGTTCCCCCCTGCTCTTCTGTTCCCCCCTGCTCTTTTGTCCCCCCCTGCTCTTCTGTTCCCCCCTGCTCTTCTGTCCCACCTCTGTTCCCCCTGCTCTTCTGTCCCATCTCTGTTCCCCCTGCTCTTCTTTTCCTCCTGCCCTTCTGTCCCACCTCTGTTCCCTCCTGCCCTTCTGTCCCACCTCTGTTCCCTCCTGCCCTTCTGTCCCACCTCTGTTCCCCCCTGCTCTTCTGTCCCACCTCTGTTCCCCCTGCTCTTCTGTTCCCCCCTGCTCTTCTGTCCCACCTCTGTTCCCCTCTGCTCTTCTGTCCCACCTCTGTTCCCCCCCTTCTCGTCTGTTCCACCTCTGTTCCCCCTGCTCTTCTGTCCCACCTCTGTTCCCCCTGCCCTTCTGTCCCACCTGTGTTCCCCCTGCCCTTCTGTCCCACGTCTGTTCCCCCATGCTCTTCTGTCCAGCCTCTGTTTCCCCCTGCTCTTCTGTCCCACCTCTGTTCCCCCCTGCTCTTCTGTCCCACCTCTGTTCCCCCATTCTCTTCTGTCCCACCTCTGTTCCCCCCTGCTCTTCTGTCCCACCTCTGGTTCCCCCTGCTCTTCTGTCCCACCTCTGGTTCCCCCTGCTCTTCTGTCCCACCTCTGTTCCCCCTGCTCTTCTGTCCCACCTCTGTTCCCTCTGCCCTTCTGTCCCACCTCTGTTCCCCCTGCCCTTCTGTCCCACCTCTGTTCCCTCCTGCCCTTCTGTCCCACCTCTGTTCCCTCCTGCCCTTCTGTCCCACCTCTGTTCCCCCTGCCCTTCTGTCCCACCTCTGTTCCCCCTGCTCTTCTGTCCCACCTCTGTTCCCCCTGCTCTTCTGTCCAGCCTCTGATCTCCCTGCTCTTCTGTCCAGCCTCTGTTCCCCCTGCTCTTCTGTTCCCCCTGCTCTTCTGTCCCACCTCTGTTCCCCCTGCTCTTCTGTCCCACCTCTGTTCCCCCTGCTCTTCTGTCCCACCTCTGTTACCCTTGCTCTTCTATCCCACCTCTGTTACCCCCTGCTCTTCTGTCCCACCTCTGTTACCCCCTGCTCTTCTGTCCCAACTCTGTTTCCCCCTGCTCTTCTGTCCCACCTCTGTTCCCCCTGCTCTTCTGTCCCACCTCTGTTCCCCCTGCTCTTCTGTCCCACCTCTGTTCCCCCTGCTCTTCTGTCCCACCTCTGTTCCCACCTGCTCTTCTGTCCCACCTCTGTCCCCCCTGCTCGTCTGTCCCACCTCTGTTCCCCCTTCTCGTCTGTCCCACCTCTGCTCCCCCCTGCTCTTCTGTCCCACCTCTGTTTCCCTTGCTCTTCTGTCCCACCTCTGTTCCCCCCTGCTCTTCTGTCCCACCTCTGTCCCCCCCTGCTCTTCTGTCCCACCTCTGTTCCCCCCTGCTCTTCTGTCCCACCTCTGTTCCCCTGCTCTTCTGTCCCACCTCTGTTCCCCCTGCTCTTCTGTCCCACCTCTGTTCCCCCCTGCTCTTCTGTTCCCCCTGCTCTTCTGTCCCACCTCTGTTCCCCGCTGCTCTTCTGTCCCACCTATGTTCCCCCTGCTCTTCTGTCCCACCTCTGTTCCCCCCTGCTCTTCTGTTCCCCCCTGCTCTTCTGTCCCACCTCTGTTCCCCCTGCTCTTCTGTTCCCCCTGCTCTTCTGTCCCACCTCTGTTCCCCCCTGCTCTTCTGTCCCATCTCTGTCCCCCCTGCTCTTCTGTTCCCCCTGCTCTTCTGTCCCACCTCTGTTCCCCCCTGCTCTTCTGTCCCACCTCTGTTCCCCCATGCTCTTCTGTCCCACCTCTGTTCCCCCATGCTCTTCTGTCCCACCTCTGTTCCCCCATGCTCTTCTGTCCCACCTCTGTTCCCCCATGCTCTTCTGTCCCACCTCTGTTCCCCCATGCTCTTCTGTCCCACCTCTGTTCCCCCCTGCTCTTCTGTCCCACCTCTGTTCCCCCCTGCTCTTCTGTCCCACCTCTGTTCCCCCTGCTCTTCTGTCCCACCTCTGTTCCCCCCTGCTCTTCTGTTCCACCTCTGTTCCCCCCTGCTCTTCTGTTCCACCTCTGTTCCCCCTGCTCTTCTGTTCCACCGCTCTTCCCCCTGCTCTTCTGTTCCACCTCTGTTCCCCCTGCTCTTCTGTCCCACCTCTGTTCCCCCTGCTCTTCTGTCTCACCTCTGTTCCCCCTGCTCTTCTGTTTCCCCTGCTCTTCTGTCTCACCTCTGTTCCCCCTGCTCTTCTGTCCCACCTCTGTTCCCCCCTGCTCTTCTGTCCCACCTCTGTCCCCCCTGCTCTTCTGTCCCCCTCTGTTCCCTCTGCTCTTCTGTCCACCCTCTGTTCCCTCTGCTCTTCTGTCCACCCTCTGTTCCCTCTGCTCTTCTGTCCAGCCTCTGATCTCCCTGCTCCTCTGTCCCACCTCTGTTCCCCCTGCTCTCCTGTGCCACTTCTGTTCCCCCCTGCTCTCCTGTCCCACCTCTGTTCCCCCCTGCTCTCCTGTCCCACCTCTGACCTCCCTGCTCTCCTGTTCCCACCTCTGACCTCCCTGCTCTCCTGTCCCACCTCTGACCTCCCTGCTCTCCTGTCCCACCTCTGACCTCCCTGCTCTCCTGTCCCACCTCTGACCTCCCTGCTCTCCTGTCCCACCTCTGACCTTCCTGCTCTCCTGTCCCACCTCTGACCTCCCTGCTCTCCTGTCCCACCTCTGACCTCCCTGCTCTCCTGTCCCACCTCTGACCTCCCTGCTCTCCTGTCCCACCTCTGACCTCCCTGCTCTCCTGTCCCACCTCTGACCTCCCTGCTCTCCTGTCCCACCTCTGTTCCCCCCTGCTCTCCTGTCCCACCTCTGTTCCCCCCTGCTCTCCTGTCCCACCTCTGTTCCCCCCTGCTCTCCTGTCCCACCTCTGTTCCCCCCTGCTCTTTTGTCCCACCTCTGTTCCCCCCTGCTCTTTTGTCCCACCTCTGTTCCCCACTGCTCTTTTGTCCCACCTCTGTTCCCCACTGCTCTTTTGTCCCACCTCTGTTCCCCACTTCTCTTTTGTCCCACCTCTGTTCCCCACTGCTCTTCTGTCCCACCTCTGACCTCCCTGCTCTCCTACCTTACTGCTGTAACCCCCTGCTCTCCTCTCCCACCTCTGACCTCCCTGCTCTTTTGTCCCACCTCTGACGTCCTTGCTCTTTTGTCCCACCTCTGTTCCCCCCTGCTCTTCTGTCCCACCTCTGACCTCCCTGCTCTTCTGTCTTACTGCTGTAACCCCCTGCTCATCTGTCCCACCAACACACCTTTTTTCACATCTGCCTGACTGCTCTACCCCCTGCTTTATTGCCCCCACCCCATTGAACCCCCTTCTCATCTGTCCCACTACTGTAATCCCCTTCACTGAATCGGGGGTGTTATTGAAAGGAAAACCTGACACTGTGTCTGTGATGTCACTGGAAGGAAGAAATGTCCCTGTTTTGGTGGCGTCACTGGAAGGAAATCGTGTCCTTGCATTGGCATTTGGCATAGCTGCCGACTGTCCCTGATTTCGAGGGACAGTCCCTGATTTGGAACAATGTCCCTCATTCCTCCTCATTCGTCCCTCATTTTGGTCTGATCTATAAAGATATATATATATATATATATATATATAATATTTTCTTTTTATCCATCAAAAAGTGTTTCCCTGTGCTAAACCTTTCATCCAAATCCTAAATTGCTGCATTTGTAAATTCTAAAAGCCAAAATGAAAGGAATTGTAGTGGTAAAAAAAAGCACTCGTGGGTTTAACCACTTCAGTACTGTGGGTGTTTTTCAGATTCGGACTAAAACTTTTTTTTTTGCTAGAAAATTACTTAAACCCCCCAAACATTAGATATATTTTTTTCTAACACCCTAGAGCAGGGGTGTCAAACAGGCGGCCCTCCAGATGTTGCAAAACTACAAGTCCCATGAGGCATTGCAAGGCTAACAGTTACAAGCATGACTCCCACAGGCAGAGGCATGATGGGACTTGTAGTTTCGGAACAGCTGGAGGGCCGCCAGTTTGACACCCCTGCCCTAGAGAATAAAATGGCGGTCATTGCAATACTTTTTGTCACACCGCATTTGCGCAGCAGTCCTACAAGCCCACTTTTTTTAGAAAAAATTCACTTTTTTTAATAAAAAAAATAAGACCGCAATAAATTTGGCCCAATTTTTTTATTTATTGGGAAGGTAATGTTAAGCCGAGTAAAATGATACCCAACATGTCACGCTTACAAATTGGGCCCGCTCGTGGCATGGCGGCAAACTTTTACCCTTAAAAATCTCGATAGGCGAAGCTTAAAAAATTCTACAGGTTGCATTTTTTGAGTTAGAGGAGGTCTAGGGCTAGAATTATTGCTCTCGCTCTAATGATTGCGGTGATACCTCACTTGTGTGGTTTGGACACCGTTTTCATATGCGGGCGCTATTCACGTATGGGTTCATGGGTTCGCTTCTGCGCGCAAGCTTGTCGGGACGGGGCATTTAAAAAAAAAAAAAATTGTTTTCTTATTTATTTTTATTTAGTTTATAATTTTTTACACTGAAATACAAAAATAAAATAAAAATTATCACTTTTATTCCTATTACAAGGAATTTAAACATCCTTTGTGATAGAAAAAAGCATGACAGGTCCTCTTGAATATGAGATCTGGGATCAAAAATAACTCACATCTCATATTTAGGCTTAAAAGAAAAAAACAAACAAAAAAAAGTCATTTTTACAAATGACAGAAAAAAAAAAAAGTTTCTTTAAGACGCTGGGCGGGACTGAAGTTTTGACGTCACTTCCGCCCAGCAGAGGTACGGGGATGGATGAGTGAAACTTTTCCCTCACTCGCATCCCCACTGAGCACGAGAGAGGACACGATCGCCTCCGCCGATACCGACGGCTCCGGTAAGCGGCGGAGGGCGCGGGAGAGTGGCAGGAGAGGGAGGGCCCCTCTCCCGCCACCGATAACATCGATCTCGCGGCGAATCCGCCGCGGAGACCGCCGTTATCTTTTACAGGAGCGCTCACACTAAAGATGGATACCTCGGTTGTGGCAGCAGCTGCTGCCGTTACCGAGATATCCATCTTTAAAGTGCCGCCGTATAAACTCGTTCGGCGGTAGGGGGCGTGACAAGGGGTGTGTCCTATGCCTGCATACCTTTGCTGATAGGTGTCCCTCATTGCCATCTCAAAAAGTTGGGAAGTATACATTGGTGGATTTCACCGGAAGGAGAAAAAAAGTCCCATTATTTATGGTGTTACTGGAAGCAAAACATGTCCTTGCATTGGTGGTGTGCCTGCATGGGCGGACTGACCATTGAGGCACCCGGGCACTGCCCGAGGGCCCCATGCCACTAGGGGGCCCCATCAGGGTTGCCAGGCTCTGTACTGCCACTTGCTTGGTGGCCATCTGTAAGCCCGGGGGGCCCATAATCTTCTATTGCCCGGGGGCCCCATGAGTTGTCAGTCCGCCCCTGTGTGCCTGGAAAGAATGGGGCCCCTTAGGCTGCATGGACACCTAAGCATTTACTGGCCCCTTCCCCACTCCTAAAACATCCCTGCAGAAACAGCCGATAAGAGAGGAGGGAAGCTGGGAGCCAGTGCAGTAGAGGGAATCTGTAATGCACAGGGTAATTAGGGTGTGCCTGGGCACACCTGGCACACACTGTGCGCACGCCTATGAATGAGTTAACCACTTCCAGACCGCCGCATGTAGATATACGTCCACAGCATGGCACGTTAAGGCAGATGGGCGTATATATACGTGCCTGCCTTTGCGCGGGTCGGGGCTCCGATCGGGACCCCCCCCTGCTATATGCGGTGGTCGGAAACCCACGGGGAGCGATCCGGGACGAGGGCGCGGCTTTGTTTCTAGATGCCTGCTCGCGTATGTAAACACAGCTTCCCCGTGCTTCACTGTGGCGGCTGCATCGATCGAGTGATCCATTTTATAGGGAGACTCGATCGATGATGTCAGACCTACAGCCACACCCCCCTACAGTTGTAAACACACACAGGGAACACACAAATCCTACAGCGCCCCCCTGTGGTTAACTCCCAAACTGCAACTGTCATTTTCACAATAAACAATGCAATTTAAATGCATTTTTTGCTGTGAAAATGACAATGGTCCCAAAAATGTGTCAAAATTGTCCGAAGTGTCCGCCATAATGTCGCAGTCACGAAAAAAATCGCTGATCGCTGCCATTAGTAGTAAAAAAATAATAATAATAAAAATGCAATAAAACTATCCCCTATTTTGTAAACGCTATAAATTTTGCGCAAACCAATCGATAAACGCTTTTTTTCTTTTTTTTTACCAAAAATATGTAGAATACGTATCGGCCTAAACTGTTTATAGCGCAACAAATAAAAACCGCAGAGGTGATCAAATACCACCAAAAGAAAGCTCTATTTGTGGGGGGGAAAAAGGACTCCAATTTTGTTTGGGAGCCACGTAGCACGACCGCGCAATTGTCAAAGCAACGCAGTGCCGAATTGTAAAAACGCCTTTGGGCATTTAGCAGCATATTGGTCCGGGGCTTAAGTGGTTAATGCTTTATGTTGTGTTGTGGTCCCCAGGCACGCCTGGATCTACATGTCTGAACTTCCCGTGGTGAAATCTTCATTATTCAGCAGAGCCGTGCTCATCACAATTCACAGAGAAGCCCTACAAAGGAAGTCGGCTGAGTGTTGGGAGGGAAGGGGTCAGTTTGATGTCGCAATGTGAAATGTCACCATTTCTGGCGTCTGGTCCTGAGTCGCTCTGGCATGTTATGCTGTGCTGGGACAGCTGCTCCTCGCTCCATAAATACACCACTGGGTGCAGGAAGAAAGTTTACCATTGTTATTTACAGCTCGTCTCTGCAATAGGAAAGTGAGATCAGGGTGCCCGGGCAGTGCCCACCAGGTGAGAGAGTCGCCTTTCTAATATACCCACCCAACCCTCATCATCCTTCACTATTCTCTTCTTCCTTCCTCTCTCATCAATTTCTCTGACTTTCGTGTTCGTTCACAAAACAAGGACATTTATTTGTATTTTTATAGGGAATCAATTTTTATATAATAGTTATAGGTAATCCATTCGTATTGTTATTCATGTTTAGGGAATCTATTTTTATTTTTATATCATTTTAGGAAATCTATTTTTATTTATTTATAGGGAATCTATTTTAATTAATTAATTTATTTATAGGGGGTACATTTTAATTTATTTACAGGGAATCTATTTTTATTTATTTATAGGGGGGACATTTTAATTTATTTATAGGGATTCTATTTTTTTTTTTTTATAGGTAATCCATTTTCATTTATTGATAAGGGGTACATTTTTATTTATTTATAGGGAATCTATTTTTATTTATTTATTTGTAGGGGGTACATTTTAATTTATTTATAGGGAATCTATTTTTTATTTATAGGTAATCTATTTTTATATATTGATAGGGGGTACATTTTTATTTATTTATAGGGAATCAGTTTATTTATAGGGAGTCTATTTTTGTTTATTTATAGGGAGTCTATTTTTATTTATTTATAGGGAATCTATGTTTATTTATAGGGAGTCTATTTTTTATTTATTTATAGGGAATCTATTTTTATTTATTGATAGGGGGTACATTTTTATTTATTTATAGGGAATCTATGTTTATTTATAGGGAGTCTATTTTTATTTATTTATAGGGAGTCTATTTTTATTTATTTATAGGGGGACACTTTAATTTATTTATAGGAGTCTATTTTTATTTATTTATAGGGGGACACTTTAATTTATTTATAGGAAATCTATTTATTTATTTATTTTTTATTTATAGGTAATCTATTTTTATATATTTATAAGGGGGCATTTTAATTTATTTATAGGGATTCTATTTTTTTTATTTATAGGTAATCTATTTTTATTGATAGGGGGTACATTTTTATTTATAGGGAATCTATGTTTATTTATTTATAGGGAGTCTATTATTGTTTATTTATAGGGAATCTATTTTTATTTATTGATAGGGGGTACATTTTTATTTATTTATAGGGAATCTGTTTATTTATAGGGAGTCTATTTTTATTTATTTATAGGGGGGACATTTTAATTTATTTATAGGGATTCTATTTTTTTTTTATTTTTTTTATTTATAGGTAATCTATTTTTATTTATTGATTAGGTGTACATTTTTATTTATTTATAGGTAGTCTATTTTTTATTCATAGGGAATCAATTATATATATATATATATATATATATATATATATGCCGCAGACAGCAATAAAGACTTGACAGGGGTCTAATCCTTCTCTATTCCACCTGAAACTGTTGCCTTTACCCTATTGATGCCAGCATAATATAGAGCTGGCATTAGGAAGGCGGGCCCTATAAGACATATAGGCCCACCAGAGCTTGTGCTGGAAGCAGGTACCAAATTTGAAATCTGTGTTTTTGGTGTTGAAGGTCATTGGGAAATGAACCGATCTATAATATATCATACGGGATGTGCTACTACAATGTCAGTTCAAGATCTATAAAATTGAAAGCCCTACTGCAGGCACAATCCTTTTTTTCTATGATACCCTTCCGGATTCTAACGTTCAAACAATTCCGTAAGAACATTTTTTTTTTTAAGAAGGCCCCAGGGCTCTTTTGTACACTACTACCTGTGTCATTTTTAGCATGCCTTAAAATAAAGCCAGACCTTTGTTTTTGTGCTGAAGCAGGTTGGACCAGTCAGTTAGGTGTTTTCCCGGCTCGAGGAGGTAGAAGTTAATTCTCTTTCGAATTCCTTGGTCTTTTTGGTGGGTTCTGATCTGGGGCCCGGCCCACTTGTCCTGTTATCATTTAAAGTGGCACAGCAGTCTGTATAAAAATGGTTGTCGTCTAGAGACAGTTGAAGAGGGGATAATACCTGGAGAGATCGACAGAGTTCCAGCACAATTGTGGGTTGCGAGACCGTAGAGGGGGAGACATACGATGAGGCCCGTGGGAGTAGGAGAAGGTTGCTCACTAACGCCTGCATGTAGAGATTTTTAACTTGGGGTTCGCTCTGAAGACGCCAGTGCTGGAGATATGCCTCTGAAGGACTACGATTCCTGGATTACACCTTTTGCAGGTATGCTGGGGCAGCACACAACCTTGTAGTTGGGGAATAAGGAAATAAGAATGCCGTTATCTCTTGGACAGTGTTTTTCCAAATAAAGTATTTAAACTTTGTCCTTTGTGTAGCGTCACCCCCGAAAGGGCCGCTGGATTAATAATGGGATCGGCAGATTAAGTTACCCTTGCTTGGTCTAGGGGTGCACCAGAAGCCACTAAGTAATAATTGAGTGTCCACACCGTCAATAAAGGTTTTCTCAATGCTTTAATTCCAGGCCAACATAGCCAAACATAAACTCGTTGAAAGGAGAACAGGTTGATGAGGAGATAGAGATTCTCGATGTCAGGCCTGGATATATGTACAGCAGAATCAACCCCTTGAAAGATACAATTTTGCACGCGTCGCCACTTTAAATGCTGATTGGGAGGAACAAGTCTCTCTCACTGACCCGGCTCTATAGGCCTCTGCCACAGGCCACTGTAGTATAGATAATTTGTCAATGTCTGAACAGAGCAAATCCTCCCAGCAGTTATCTCAGCATAGATCACCGGGTGACTGGCTTCTCTGCCTTTTGGCTAAGATCAAGTGTAGTATCTGTTCTTATCAGTTGCCAATAGGTGGTGCTAAACTGACTGTCCCCAGTACTCGGCGAGGGGGAAAGGGATGGCAGTCGGTGGACGCTAAGCCTCTTGGTGTAGAGGCGAAAGCCTTCTGATCGGGGCAGAGAGGCATGAGGTCGAAGCTGAAGGGCCAGGACCCTGGCCTTTGGCCTGGATCCGGTGGTGTCTGCCCCAGTCAGTTGTTCGGCGAGGGAACCTTTGCTAATCCTTTCGGGGAGAGGTGGGTAGTACTTCCCGAATGTAATTAGGTGGGAGAGATGGGGGTTGTGGGTAGTAGTCGGCTGCGGCTGGCTCTCCCCAACCTCTTCTCCTACCTTCCTGGCTGGGAAGGGTGCTGCCGGTCCAGACCGTGGGTCAGGGTCCGTTGAAAAGCCTGTGAAGATAGTGCCCCTGGAGTGGCAGTCCAGGGGTGCCATACATTGCACTCAACGTGTGGCACCTTAGGTCACATATCTCCACATACACCTTTTTGACACCTGCCTCTAGGGCCGAGCCTTTTGGCTAGGACCAGAGGAATTTTTGTTCCTGGCCGGAGGGCCGGCCATCGTATTGCACGGTGGCCACTTTCCACTCACCATTCCCACCTTCCTTTTCCCCCACTTTCTTTTTTATTTTACCCCCTGTTTGTCTTGTTTTGTCACTTTTTTTGTTTTCTGCTGAGCACTTTTAGTGTGGCGAGTAGGGTGCTGGTCCTCGGGCCTGACTCTGAAAGTCTTGGGAGTAGGTGGACATGGCCTTCTGGCTTAGTTCACCTGCTCTCATGGGGTCTCCCTTCGGGGGAGCCTCACCGAGGAGGGTTCTGTTTCGGCAGTCCCTCCGAGGATGTTAGGCCATGTGGTTTCGGCTGCATGGGCCTTAGTGGGGTCCTAGTGGTTTCGGCTGCTTGGACTCCTATACTCTTTTCCCTGCCAGGAGCCTAACGCCCCGGGGGATCAGAGCTGGGTCCTTTTTGTGTTTCACTCTTTATGTGTGTGCACTTTTTTTCCTGCACCGGGTGAAGTTTTTGGGTTGTGTTTTGCACGCCACAGGCTTTTCAATAGAAAAATAAAATAAAAATTGATCACCGGGTGACAGCAGAGCGTACCTGTCTATGGCCCAGGCGCCGGATCCTCTCTATGGCATCGGGAACCCAGTAAGTCACTGAGGTCCTTTTAGTTTCCTCCCAGACCGAGTCTCAGCAAGGCCTGGAAGCTTGGCCAGGTGGGCCACACCGGCAGGGTCCATGAATGCGCACACCCTGCAGGTGGATGCCTCACATCCACAGCTGAGTTAGTGAGGCCTCGGATTAGCAACAGGAGCTCCACACGGCGCACGTCTCCTAGGAGTAGGAACGTGTGTGCTATAGCTCCAGGCAGGCTTAGAAGGCAGTCAGGCAGACAGGCTGACAGGCAGGCTTTAATCCAGCCCTGCTCAGCCCAGCTACAGCTCCAGCTCCAGCCTCTGCACGGACCGCTCTGAACCTGGCCTTTTTTTTTCTCCTGCTTCCCCCCCAGCATTCCTCCTCCCCTCCTTTGAAGGTGAGTCTGCCAGTCTCCCTGGGACCAAGGGCGGCCGTCCTTTTCAGGACAAGCCGCGGCGTCGGATCCTGGGAGACAGGCGATTGAATCTCCCCGATCACCACCCCGTTTCATTGTCGAGGCATCCCTTCCTCGTCCCCCGCCATCCACTCCCCGCCGTTGATTCCCGTCTTTTTCGGCGCTCCGCGCTAACCTCGCTAGGTCCGCGGCAGCCGCGTCTTAGGAAAGACCGCGGCTTTATCCGCGGCCTAGCGGCGCACCATACCCAGGCCCAAAATCTCCCCAGTATACCCCCCCTCACCCCTGGAGGACCCCATCCACCTCCAAATAAACTAATCACAGCCACCCCTGCTGCCAATCCCCCCTATAGATAGCCCCCCGGCCTGGATTTCTCTGTCAGGCCGGCGGCCATCTTAGTACACCCCCCCCCCCCCCAGCAATTAGAGACATTTCCTACCCTAAGTCCCCCAAACCATAACATTATTTGATCCAGGGTCTTGGCCGATCGCCTTTCAGGGATCAGGAAGGAATTTTTTTCCCTGCCCCAGCATATTGGCGTAGTCTGGCCAGGGTTTTTTTGCCTTCCTCTGGACCAAAGCCAGGAGAGAGGATTCAGTGAATCTTCCCCCCCCATCACCATCCAACCACCGCCGCCCCCCCCCCGATGACGGGCAACTATGGCGATTCTTCGGTATTCAGCAGAAACCATTTGGGGTCTGAGGCGATTTGCCGCAGTGCTACCAGCCGTCACCAAAAGGGCCCTAAGAACTGAGCAAATTTTGAGAATTGATCGACGATCGACTGTCAAAAAATTCAGTCACCCATCCCAACTTAAGCACATATCATGTGCTTTGATTAACACTAGATCGGCAGTAAAACACCGATTAGAAATCCATGATTTCATACTACAATACGATTTAGACTGCCTCTTCATTACAGAAAGCTGGCTCACAGCCGACTGTAACACCATTCTAGGAGAATTGGTGCCAGAAAACTACCGTATCATAACGGAAAACAGAATAGGGCAAAGAGGAGGAGGCTTGGCGGTAATTCACAAGACCCATCTTGCGATCAGTAAACCAGTCCTTCAAAATCCTCTTCCATTCATGGAAACCCTTACTCTACAATTGCAAACAAATCCCCAGGAGACCGTCCGTATTCTACTCTGCTACAGGCCACCCGGACCAAAATCGCAGCTTTTACCATCTCTGACGGAGTTTATCTCCACTTATACCCTGAACAGCAAACATCTTTTGCTACTCGGGGACTTCAATCTCTGGGCCAACTCCTCACAGGATCCGATCGCGGATGCCTGTATTGACCAGCTGGAAGGATTAGGGCTACAGCAGCTAGTATGTGGGCCCACACATGCTTCAGGTCACACGCTTGACCTAATTTTCAGACAAAATCTCGAAATAAGTATTTTGGAAAATGAACCGTTGCCATGGACAGATCACCATGCAATTAAATTCATAATTTCCAAAACTCCCCCATTGATAAAAACACCTAAGCCGGTGACAACTCACTGGACAAGATCTCAGAAGAAGCTCCATTCGGAACTCTTCAAATCTACCTTAGGAATTAAAATAAAAGCACTCCGACCACTCCGAACAGTTTCAGATACACTGGATGCCATAAATGCAGCACTACTACAGTCAGCCGACTTGGTAGCACCGAAACGCCAAGCCCGCATCCGGAACAACAAGTGCGGCTGGCTCAACCAGCTGTCACTACTGAAGCAAGAGCGCAGAAGGGCGGAAGCCGCCTGGAAACGCAGCGCCTCAGAAGAGAACCTCATCTGCTACAAAGCAATAACAAGAAAATATCACAAAGAAATTTTCCAAGCCAAGAAACATCATTTTTCTAAGGCCATCAATAGCGCCTTAAATCGCCCCCGCGAACTTTTCAAGTTGGTCACTCAGACCATGAATCCAGGCTGTCTTGAGGCCCTCAATTCAGATACCCAAGAATTTTGCGATGAATTGTCGGATTTCTTCATCAATAAAATTGAGGGAATCCGGGAAAGCATTAGTCAAAACAATACCCCGTGCAACACCCCCCTTGATCAACCTCGCAACACCGATAGAAGCCATCTACAATCAACCAAGTTCACTCTGGAACCCATCTCCGTTGATGCCACAAAAAATATCATCGACACTTTGCGAAATAGCACAGCGCCTAATGATATTATCCCAACTAAACTGCTGAAGGAATGCGCCGACATCCTGGCACCACCTATCATGCAGCTTATAAACCAGTCATTCAGGGAAGGCATAGTGCCCTCCCTGCTGAAAGAGGGCACTATCCAGCCCATCTTGAAGAAACCCACCCTAGACCCCAAAGACCCAACTCATCGCCGTCCCATAACAGGCCTAAACGTCCTCTCAAAGATAATGGAGAAAGCAGTGGTACAACAGCTGCAACAGCATCTAGATACCCATAATCTACTTGATCCATTTCAATCCGGTTTCCGTCCCGGACACGGGACGGAAACAGCATTGCTGAAAATATGGGACGACGCACTTGAGGCTGCAGACGAAGGAGAATCTTGTCTCCTGGTTCTGTTGGACCTAAGTGCAGCCTTCGATACAGTAGACCACAAACTACTACTGACTCGATTGACTGAAGTAGCCAAAGTCGCAGAACGTGATCTATCATGGTTCTCCTCCTTTTTGGAAAACCGATCAGAAACAGTGAAATTAGGACCTTTTACTTCCGAAAAACGCACGGTGTCATGTGGAGTCCCTCAAGGATCACCCCTGTCACCGGTGCTCTTTAACATCTATCTTAGCCCTCTCTTCGAAATCATCAGTAGCCAACAGCTGCTTTACCACTCCTATGCAGACGACACGCAACTGTACTTTCGCATCTGCAACAAAAAGGATCATCATCTCAGTTTAGAGAATTGTCTCTCTTTGATAGAAAACTGGATGACAAAGAGTTATCTTAAACTCAACAGCTCCAAAACAGAACTTCTTCTGTTTCATGCCAGTCGCAAGAGTCAATCTGCAACAACCTGGACACCTCCCCCCATTCTGGGCCAGATCATCACCCCTAGCTCCAAAGTCAAAAGTCTCGGAGTCATCTTTGACACCAACATGACAATGGACGCACAAATAGGGTCAGTAGTCAGCGGATCACACCATCTGCTGCGCCTACTACTTAGACTTATTCCTTTTATCCCCAAAGAAGACGTAGCAGTCGTGGTGGGAACAATTGTGAACTCCAGACTGGACTATGCAAATGCCCTTTACCTCGGACTCCCCAAGTACCAAATCACTTGTCTGCAAGTCGTTCAAAATACGGCCGCCAGACTTGTGACTGGGAAAAAACCATGGGAATCAATCTCACCTTCTCTGAGAATCCTTCACTGGCTGCCAGTAAAAGACAGAATTGCCTTCAAAGCACTCTGTCTGACACATAAGTGCATCCATGGGAAGGCTCCGCAATATCTATGCGAAAAGATAGAAGTCCACAACCCCAGTCGCATTCTGCGATCCACCGACCAAAATCTGGTCAAGATACCCAAAGCAAGATACAAGTCCAAAGGAGAAAGAAGGTTTGCTTTCCAAGGTCCCAGACTATGGAACGCTTTACCAACCAGCATTCGGTTGGAGGAAAACCACCTGACCTTCAGAAGACAGATAAAAACTCTGCTCTTTTGAGGACCAGAGAGACAGAAACAACAAGCGCCCAGAGGCGATTCAGTTCGCATGTGCCGCGCTATATAAGTTTTTCATTCATTCATTCACCCCGACTCCGGGACCCCGCGCAGGAGAAGGAAAAGAACCCCAAACACATGACCTCCATCACAGATATACCCCTCCCCAGCATGCCCAGCGGGGAAAAACCCCCTCAAATTGGCTGCTGGGGAAGACTCCATCCTCCAGAAATCCCTTTGGCTCCCACTGCCGGCCAAAGATATTAACATCCCCAGAATGCAGTCCGAGCCAGTGGACCTTTCCAGAATGACACAGGTCATTAACCTAAACCAATTATGACCGGGAGCAAGGTAACTCTCCCTTTAAACTAGTTTTTAGCATAGCGCCCATGCTAGAAGCAAGGGGGCGCTACATTTGCCTGGTCTAAAGTTGCTAAAAAGGTGTATTGTAAGTAACCGGCACACATAGTTTACGAGTGAGTCTAAGGCTGCGTACACACGATCGAATTTATCTGCTGAAACCTGTCAACGTGACTGCCACGTCACCACGTCCTCAGCCCGAGGGGATTTTCGTCCGATGGTGTGTACACGCCATCGGACCAAAATCCAATGAGACATGTCTGCTGCAAACGGTCTGTCGGACATGTTTGAGCGGACATGTCTCATCGTGTGTATGTGGCCCAACACATTGGAAGTGGTTACATAGGGTAATGGAAGTGTAACAAGCAGCCTGTCGGTAGCGTGTACCTGCTATAGGTGGAACGGACTCTAGCAGTAAGTTGTCGGCACTCCTTCCACCAGTGGTCAGTCTCCCCGAGCAACGTGAACAGATTGCACCGCAGAGGTTCCCATCCTGTAGAGAGGTACAGAGGTTTACAAGTTAAGTTGAGTCCACATGTGGGGCCCGCTGTGCTACTGGGGATTGTAGTGGAAATTCTAGACAGGTGGATGTGTACATTGGCTCAGAGTGTCCGTCCATAATGCAAGTGTATGTTCATCTCTAAGGCCGCATCCAAACTGATGAAAACGACTGAAGATCCGTTTCATTAGTCCAAACCAATCATTAGTATGCGGTCAAAAGGCTGCGCATGCTCAGAATCAAGTGGACGCATGCTTGGAAGCATTGAACTTAATTTTTTTCAGCACGTCGTTGTGTTTTATGTCACCGCGTTCTGACACGATCGTTTTTTTAACCGATGGTGTGTAGGCACATCAGACCATCAGTCGGCTTCGTCGGTTAGCCGATGAAAGCGGTCCTTCGGGCCTTTCTCGTCGGATGGACTGATCGTGTGTACGAGGCCTAAGAGTAGAGGTCCACCTTAAGGTTGAGTACTCCCCCAAGGGTAGGCCTTTCATGTGATCAAGCACTTGGCACCAACAAGTTCCACCTTCTATGGACCCAGGACATGGGAGACCCCCCTCTTAGGGTTACAAGAAACCTTTTCCCCCAAGACGATTGTCACAGACACTGGCTGAAGGGACCTTTTCTGTCCAGATATACCCTTGTTATTTATTATATTTTGTGTCTTGTTAAATTTTTGAAGGACTACTCCCTTTGTGTGCACCACAACACTTTACTGGGGTTTACCGTATTTTCCGGCGTATAAGGCCGTGTACACACGGAGGGACATGTCCGCTGAAATGGTCCGACGGACCGCTTCCAGCGGACATGTCTCCTCCGGATTTTCATCCGACGGCGTGTACACACCATCGGATCAAAATCCTCGCCGACAGACAGCGCGGTGATGTGGACGCCGCCACGTCACCGCACCAGGAAGTAAAAAACTTCCACGCATGCGTCGCATCCATTTGACGCTTGTGCGGGCAGATATGTCCGCTGGTTAGTGTACTAACCAGCGGACATATCGGCGGACAAATTTTAAAGCAGGCTTTAAAATTTGTCCGCCAGTCAGACATGTCCACTAGCCCATACACGCGATCGGATTTGTCCGCTGAACTGGTCCGTCGAACCAGTTTCAGAGGACAAATTCGATTGTGTGTACGCGGCCTAAGATAACCTTTTGCATCTAAAATAATGTCCCAAAAGTCGGGGGTCGTCTTATACGCCGGGTACCTGTGGGTCAGACAGCGGCCGTCTATTATTCAAAAGCCGCGCCTTCTTCACAGGCTGTTCCGTAATAGGCGAAACACAAATTTTCCCATCAGAGCCTCTGTTTAGTGTTCCGCCTATCACGGATGCCTTCTCATCTTCGGCCTCGGACGAGAGGGCATCCGTGATAGGCGCAATATTTGGTAGGGTGTGGAATTAACTGGGCGAAAGCTGAGGTTGTCATTGGCGATGGGCGGATAGGTCCTTGGGAAGGTAGGTGGTTAATAGCAGGGTTGGAGCGGGCAGGTGGATTAAAGGCAGGGTAGGTACAAGTAGAAACTGGGTAGTAATATTTGGTAGGATGCTGAATTATCTGAGCTGGGGTTGCCATTGGTGATGGATAGATGGATCCCTGAGAAGGCAGAGGGTTAATAGTAGGGCTGGAACGGACTGGCTTGGCTGGAATCAGGAGATCTGACCATGCCTGCAGCACAGGTTGAACAAAAGCAGGTTCACACACACCTTGTCTAATCAGAGCCTGCACACAGCTAATACACTCAGATAACTTTTGCTGGGGACAGGAGGAATAATACTCATCAAAAGACGCCGGATCATCCTCTAATAGCCACACCAGGGATTCAACTTGGTCATGACTGAAGGGGGGAGAGAAATCGTCCCTACCGACAGGAATAGATGACAGGGCTGGTTTTACACACAACCGAATTAATGGCTGAACATCATTAAAAGTCATGTAACCCTGATCCACACAGGAATGAGCTAATCGGATAGTTTCCATTAGCTGGTCACTAGTCCAACCCTCCAAAACCTGGCGACAATACCCTTCAGCCTCTTCAGCCAGCAGAGAATAATAAAGGATGTCATCGTAATCCATGTTTAGAGCAATGCACTACACCAGGATGGTTCCCAAATGCAGTCACGTCTGATCAAGAATGGCCCTGGTATACTGTCAGGAGGGATGAGAGATCAGACCCGTGTGACTGCACAGAGAAACCAGACAGTATGATTAGTGAAGTAAAAGGTGTTTAATTATAAGAAAACCAGTGAGGATAGCAAACAATATATATATATATATATAATCAGAAAGGGAATACCGTACACATAGGTCAAGCCAGGCCGAGGTCATACACAAGGGATATCAGCAGATGGGACAGGACGGAGCAGGGGTCGGATGGATGGACTAGCTGCAGGATACAGGCTAAGGGGAGACAAGGATCAGGAAGCAGGGCAGACAAGTCCAGGTGGGATCAGGGATCAGGATGCAGGGCAGACAAGTCCAGGCGGGATCAGGATGCAGGGCAGACAAGTCCAGGCGGGATCAGGGATCAGGATCAGAACAGGATCAAGGTACGAAATCAGGATCAGAATACAGGTCAGGGTACAGGCTTAGGTCCAGCAGATATGAAGATACCAGGGCGAGCTCTGCTTGAGCTCGCCGGGTATAAATAGAGGGTGTGTTAATTGCATTCATGTCACACCTGAATGCAGGAAAGGCTGTGAGCTCCAGAAGACCACGAACCCCCCGCTGGTGGAGGCCGGTACTGCAGCCAGAATAACAGGCATATTTACCAGCAGGGGGGACCATTCCTGACACCGAGTCTCAGCAAGGCCTGGAAGCTTGGCCAGGTGGGCCACACCGGCAGGATCCATGGATGCGCACACCCTGCAGGTGGATGCCTCACCCCGACTCCAGGACCCCGCGCAGGAGAAGGAAAAGAACCCCAAACACATGACCTCCATCACAGATATACCCCTCCCCAGCATGCCCAGCGGGGAAAAACCCCCTCAAATTGGCTGCTGGGCAAGACTCCATCCTCCAGAAATCCCTTTGGCTCCCACTGCCGGCCAAAGATATTAACATCCCCAGAATGCAGTCCGAACCAGTGGACCTTTCCAGAATGACACAGGTCATTAACCTAAACCAATCATGACCGGGAGCAAGGTAACTCTCCCAGTCGACTAGTTTTTAGCATAGCGCCCATGCTAGAAGCAAGGGGGCGCTACATTTGCCTGGTCTAAAGTTGCTAAAGAGGTGTATTGTAAGTAACCGGCACACATAGTTTACGAGTGGGTCTAAGGCTGCGTACACACGATCGAATTTATCTGCTGAAACCGGTCAACGTGACCGCCACGTCACCGCGTCCTCAGCCCGAGGGGATTTTCGTCCGATGGTGTGTACACGCCATCGGACCAAAATCCAATGAGACATGTCCGCTGCAAACGGTCTGTCGGACATGTTTGAGCGGACATGTCTCATCGTGTGTATGTGGCCCAACACATTGGAAGTGGTTACATAGGGTAATGGAAGTGTAACAAGCAGCCTGTCGGTAGCGTGTACCTGCTATAGGTGGAACGGACTCTAGCAGTAAGTTGTCGGCACTCCTTCCACCAGTGGTCAGTCTCCCAGAGCAACGTGAACAGATTGCACCGCAGAGGTTCCCATCCTGTAGAGAGGTACAGAGGTTTACAAGTTAAGTTGAGTCCACATGTGGGGCCCGCTGTGCTACTGGGGATTGTAGTGGAAATTCTAGACAGGTGGATGTGTACATTGGCTCAGAGTGTACGTCCATAATGCAAGTGTATGTTCATCTCTAAGGCTGCATCCAAACTGATGAAAACGACTGAAGATCCGTTTCATTAGTCCAAACCAATCACCAATCATGCGGTCAAAAGGCTGCGCATGCTCAGAATCAAGTGGACGCATGCTTGGAAGCATTGAACTTAATTTTTTTCAGCACGTCGTTGTGTTTTATGTCACCGTGTTCTGACACGATCGTTTTTTTAACCGATGGTGTGTAGGCACATCAGACCATCAGTCGGCTTCGTCGGTTAGCCGATGAAAGCGGTCCTTCGGGCCTTTCTCGTCGGATGGACTGATCGTGTGTACGAGGCCTAAGAGTAGAGGTCCACCTTAAGGTTGAGTACTCCCCCAAGGGTAGGCCTTTCATGTGATCAAGCACTTGGCACCAACAAGTTCCACCTTCTATGGACCCAGGACACAGACACTGGCTGAAGGGACCTTTTCTGTCCAGATATACCCTTGTTATGTATTATATTTTGTGTCTTGTTAAATTTTTGAAGGACTACTCCCTTTGTGTGCACCACAACACCTTACTGGGGTTTACCGTATTTTCCGGCGTATAAGGCCGTGTACACACGGAGGGACATGTCCGCTGAAATGGTCCGACGGACCGCTTCCAGCGGACATGTCTCCTCCGGATTTTCATCCGACGGCGTGTACACACCATCGGATCAAAATCCTCGCCGACAGACAGCGCGGTGATGTGGACGCCGCCACGTCACCGCACCAGGAAGTAAAAAACTTCCACGCATGCGTCGCATCCATTTGACGCTTGTGCGGGCAGATATGTCCGCTGGTTAGTGTACTAACCAGCGGACATATCGGCGGACAAATTTTAAAGCAGGCTTTAAAATTTGTCCGCCGGTCAGACATGTCCACTAGCCCATACACGCGATCGGATTTGTCCGCTGAACTGGTCCGTCCAACCAGTTTCAGAGGACAAATTCGATTGTGTGTACGCGGCCTAAGATAACCTTTTGCATCTAAAATAATGTCCCAAAAGTCGGGGGTCGTCTTATACGCCGGGTACCTGTGGGTCAGACAGCGGCCGTCTATTATTCAAAAGCCGCGCCTCCTTCACAGGCTGTTCCGTAATAGGCGAAACACAAATTTTCCCATCAGAGCCTCTGTTTAGTGTTCCGCCTATCACGGATGCCTTCTCATCTTCGGCCTCGGACGAGAGGGCATCCGTGATAGGCGCAACACTGAACAGGGGCTCAGCTGGGAAAATTAGTGTTCCGCCTATCACGGAACAGCCTATGATGACCGCCGTCTGTACGCTGCAAACAGGATAAGGTAGGAAATGGTGGGACACAGTGAGGCAAGTACCGGTAATAATTGCACAGCGAAGCAAGTAATAATGGCACACAAGGCATGTTGTAATGGCACAGCAAGGCATGTAGTAATGGCACAGCAAGGCATGTAATAATGGCACAGCAGGGCATGTAATAATGGTACAGCAAGGCATGTAATAATGGCACAGCAGGGCATGTAATAATGGCACAGCAGGGCATGTAATAATGGCACAGCAAGGCATGTAGTAATGGCACAGCAGGGCATGTAATAATGGCACAGCAGGGCATGTAATAATGGCACAGCAGGGCATGTAATAATGGCACAGCAGGGCATGTAATAATGGCACAGCAAGGCATGTAATAATGGCACAGCAAGGCATGTAATAATGGCACAGCAAGGCATCTTATAATGGTACAGCAAGGCATCTTATAATGGTAGAGCATGGCATGTAATAATGGCACAGTGAGGGCTCATCTTATACAGTGAGTAAATCCCAAAACCAACATTTTAGCTGGAAAATTAGGGGGTCGTTTTATATGCCCAGTCGCCTTATACGCCCGCAAATATGGTAATACCTGTGAAACTCTCACCCAGCTACAGCAGGGACGGCTACGGGGTACCTTTTACCAGCTTCCGCTCCGGCCCCTGACCTCTGAGGAAGTTTTTTGAACTGTATCATCTTGGGACTTCGAATGGTACCCTGGGATTGCTGGCGCTACCTTGGGATCACCCCTAAATGATTGATAGTATACTGTTTGGGTGTCTTTGTTCCATGTACTCCTATGTAGGCGCCAGGCTGTCTGGGGTGGGAATTGTTTAGGATAATGTGATCAAACTCTTATCTGATTTTGCGTGGCATATTGTTTTTTTTTGTTCTGCTCTTTGTTTTATTATGCTCTGTTTTCTGCTCAATAAATGCTTTTGTACTTTGAGAATCTCATGACTCCTCTTCCCATCCTTCCCTCCTTCTCTAGCTGATCTCTTATCTAATTGGATAATGCCACTTACTTTATTTTTGGGGGCAGAGGTTGTGTTTTTACAGGTGTCCATCTGACCAATGACTGTCCTCCTGGTCTCTGGCTTCTTCCTCCTTCTGCTAACCTATAAACAGGTAAAAGAAATCTCCTTTTTTTTTTTCATTTACTAAAATCTTTATTTCACATTGTGACCGATCCTTGGCTTCTCAGTCTTCGCATTAAAGCTGAACTCCGGGATCAGTAAATATCATCTACATTCATTTGTCATGTGTGTTCTTCCTTGAATCTTAAAGGGGTGTTCCAGCCAAATGTAATGTTTATTGAAAGTCAGCAGCTACAAAAAATGTAGCTGCTGGCTTTTAATAAACATTCACTTACCTTCTCCACGTTCCAGCGAAGCGACGCGCCGGGGGTCCGCCCCTCTCCCGCCCTCCCTGGCCGGCGTCTTCATTCAGACTGTGGGCACCTAGCCGTGACAGGCCAGGCACCCACTGCGCATGCGCAAGCCGCACTGCGCATGCGCGCGCGGCGCAGCCCGCCACTGATTGGACAGGTGATCGTCTAGGACCTCTCAGTGTCCTAGGTGATCGCCTACATGGAGGGGCTGCTGTAGGTGATTAAGCTTAATCGCCTAACCAGCCCCTCGGCGGAAAGAGGAAGTGGGACAGGAAGTCCCACTCCTCCTGAAGCCCCCACTCCCCCCCCCCAAAAAAAATTACATGCCAAATGTGGCATGTAAGGGGGTGTGGAGTGGATTAAGCAGAAGTTCCATTTTTTTAAATATCCTTCTCTCACTCTTACCCTGGTAAATAAGGAACTCGTTTATCCCGAACTTCTAGCCGCCAGCAATTGTTTTCTCCCGCAAACAATATTTTATAAAAATCCATAGATGGACGTTTCCATCTTGATTGTGGGCACTGTGAAGCCCAGCAGGATATCCTTCCGGGATTCGGTGAATGATGACGTACCAGCATTCACCGCTCTATCCCGCGCATGTGCAGTGTTGCCATCACAACGGGCAGCGTACTGAGTAGGTCACGCCCCGTTGTGAAGACAAACGCTTGCCGAGTCAGGTGACCCACAAGATATTGCGGGATTACAGCACGGCACGTCTCCTGGGATTGTCATCACTCACTCCCAGGAGACATTGCGCAGAGCTCCCCGTCGGGGAAAAGGGGAAGTCATGCTGAATACAGGTAAGGGTACCGATCTTAAAAAAAAAATGACAACGCTACAGGGATATATTAAGGCTGCAGGTATGATAGACAGAAAGTTCAGTTTGAGGGTGAACCTCCACTTTAATATAAAATGTATATAAATATATATATTTCAATAGATAGAGTGCACTAGCAGCGCATGAGTATTTATATATATATATAATATATATATATATATATATATATATAATATATATATATATATATATATTTATAGAAATACTCATGCGCTGCTACTGCACTCTATCACTTTAAATATAATTTTTTTCAATAATTTAACAGTTGCACGCTGTTCTAGTGCTCTAATACTTAAGCCCCCTACACACGATCCGAAAATCATACGGAAAATGCCGCTTTCAGATCGTTAGTATATCGCTTCCGAGAGCCGATCAGGACAGTTCATCCGATTTGATAACGTCCATTGATAACGTTGATAACCCATTGATAACGTCCGTTGATGACGAAACGCGCCTGGGAGGACGCGCAGTGACGTCACCACGCACGGAGGAAGGGCTCCGTTCTATCTGCCTGCCGGCGATTGTTTTACATGCTTTTGGAACTTTGTTTTATTGTAAGTACCTTTTCGCTCAATAAATCTTTTATTGCTTAAACGGAATCACACTATTGGCGTATTCTTCTCTCCCCATCATTCGGTGGCTGATCCTGAGTACTGCCAGTTTAAAGCTCTGCGGGAAGCTGTGTCCAAGAACCATCCAGGATTCAAAGGCCGCGGCTGGGCTATAGCCAATTGCTATATTGAGCTTTTTTATTCCGTCACAGTGGTGGTGTCACTAACTAGGATCCTGCCTGTGTTCTGCTCTCTGGGACTGTTTATTTACAGTCTGAACTGGATATCTGCAGAGACTTTAAGAGCATTTGTGATCATTTCCCAGGGAGCTTTTTGGTCTTTATTGCATGCCAAATGCTCTGTGACCTACACCATTTTACATATGTTTGCTTCAGCTTATGAGTTTTGACTTATTTCAATAACTGTTTATTTTTCAGTGAACTGTTGCTTACGACTGTTCATTTTTAATTCATTTATTGGTTACATGTGCGCGGCTTTGTTAAAATTGTATTGCATCCGATTTTATTCTATCGGACATGCACGGAATTTTTTTTCGTATGATGCCAGATCGTACGATTTCCGTTTAATGAGTACAGCTGTCGTTCGAAAATCCAATACAACACATGACATCACTTCCCATTTTTTATTCTGCCGTACGAGAATTTTCGTGACTTTAGTAAACTCATCAGATTTGACGTGAGATTAGCATACAAAAAAAAATGGACGATCATTCGTCCGATAATCGGATTGTGTGTACCGGGCATTAAAGCGGAGGTCCAGTTTAAAAAAAAAAAAAATGAAAAGTCAGCAGCTACTAACAGCTACTAGCTGCTGACTTTTAATAAGGAGACTTACCTGTCCAGGGTGCCCGCGATGACTTCAGCCGAAGCCGAGCAAAAACCCTCGGGTCTCGGTTGCCCCGCCGCCATCCTCGGTGATGGAAACAGGAAGTGAAACTTTGCAGCTTCACCGCCTGATTCCCTACTGCGAATGCGCGAGCCGCGCGGTGTGACGTGAATGGATGATGGGGCCTTGTGTGTGTCCCAGGAGACACCACTCCACCATTTCCCAGGAGGCAGCCGAGGAGCAGAAGAAAGAAGATGGACCACGGATCAGGAAGTGGCAGATTAGTATGAAAGTTCAGCTTTAAAATTTAATTTCCACCTAGTTTTGTGGCCTGGATAACCCGTGGAAAGGTTGGAACCACTGTCAGGTTTTTTTTTTTTTTAAAGTTCTTTTTATTAAGGTATTTCACAACATACAAGAGAAAGAAACAACTCAACAACAACGACATACAGTACTCAAGTGCGTACAACATACAGCAACACAATGATTTAATAAACATCTGTAGCAATGTGCATGGACCAGGATGCGGAGGGTGGGGGTGTACCAGTTCTCCTTACTGTATCGGCCTCAAGGTGCCTCTAGGGCAGCTCTATGGGACCGCTCGCCAGGACCATGGCAGTGGTTGCCAACTCAAGCCATATGTATTTAGCCAGCAGTACTAGACTCTGCCAGCCATGCACGCCAAACCTTGTCATATTTCAGTGGACAGCCACGGTTGATGTATGTGTCTCTGTACAGGGGAAGGCTGGCATTCACCAGACGCCTCCACTGCATCAGAGAAGGGGGTGAAGGTTTTTTCCAATGCATGGCAATATTCTTGCGTGCATAGAAAAGCAACAGACTGACCAACGTGCGCCCCGTGGAGGTTGGGACGATGTTCTCAATTATTCCCAGGAGGCACACCTCCATCGCTACCGGCAACTGGGTCGCTGCGACTGCATTGATCACTTCTAGCACCATTACCCAGTACCGCTGAACCTCGGGGCACTGCCAGAAAATGTGGGAGAAGTCACCTGGTGATGCCCTGCATCTCCAACACTCCGGAGAATGCGCCGGGTTCATCTTGTGGAGCCTGTATGGAGTGAAGTAAGCTCTGTGAACTATCTTGTATTGCACCATCCTGTCTCGAATGGAGACAAGTGAGCAGAAAGGGAGATCCCAGACCTCGTCCCAGTCGTCCGTATCTAGCGTGGGGATATCCCCCTGCCATCTGGACCGCAGCCCATCCAGAGGGGGGAGAGACACAAAGATCAGGTACGAGTACAAGTGCGATGTGGGTTTTGCGTCACAATTAAACTTTAGTGTTCTCTCCAACTCCGACTGGGCCACAATGCAGGACGACAAGGGGAACTGAGCCGCGAAGGCATGTGACAGCTGGTGGTATCTAAAAGCGTAGTGCTGGGGTAAGTTGAACATGGAGGAGAGGTCCGAGAATGGTATCAGAGCGTTTTGGGAGACTATGTGCGAAACAAGCTTAATGCCATACCTAGACCAGGCAATGGGGTCTGAGAGCTTATAAAAGTGTGATAAGGTAGGGTTGATCCAGATAGGGGCATTCGGGGATATTTCGGTGGGTTTACATTTTTCAATGGCCAAACCAGTCCGCCACGCCCGCAGGGTGGTGCGCATGGAGGGGGTCAGGGGATACGGGGCGCGAGGGCCCCGATAGAGCAGGAGCCGGAGGGCCTCCAGTGAACCGACCACCGAGGCCTCCAGTGCAGTGGAGGTGTTCATCCCATCTGGCCGCAGCCACCATGCCGCAGTCACCAACTGCGTGGCAAGGTAGTATTTGTAGCAGTCAGGGAAAGCCATACCACCCTGCGTCCGCGGTCTCATCAAGGTTGTCAGCTTGTATCTGGGTGGGGAGGGACCCCAAATAAAGGAGGAAAAAATTTGATTCAGCTTTTTGAAAAAGGACTTGGGCACCCACTGCGGGGAGTGGCGGAAAAGGTAAATAAGTTTAGGGACAATCTTCATCTTAATTAGGTTCACCCTTCCCCAAACAGACAGGGGGAGGTTGCTCCAGGCATTAAGCCTGGATTGGGCCTCTAGCAGCACCGGGGACAAGTTTTGCGAAATGTATTCGGTCGCCGAGGCAGAGATGGTTACCCCCAGATACTTAAAGGTGGTGACCCAGCTAAGGGGACTGTCGGGAGGGGTGGTGGACCTAGCCGCCTGATCTATAGGGAAGAGAAGGGACTTGGACCAATTCACCCTCAGTCCAGTGACCGAGGTAAACGTGTCCAAGACGGTCAGTGCACCCCGCAGCGAGGGGCCCGCATCATTAAGGAAGAGAAGCATGTCGTCCGCATACAGGGCCACCCTCTCCTCCAGCAGACCCACTCGGAGACCCTTGATATGTGGTGATGTGCGGAGAGCCTCCGCCACCGGCTCAATGGCAAGGGCAAACAAAGCCGGAGAGAGAGGGCAACCCTGCCGCGTTCCCCTGGAAAGTCTGAAGGGGGCAGACAGCCCCCCCCCAGCCGTACTGAGGAAGTGGGGGCCCTGTATATCACCTGAAGCCACTTGATAAATAGCAGTGGGAAGCCCATCCTGCGCAGAGTCTCCCACAGAAAGGGCCACTCCACAGTGTCGAAGGCCTTTTCGACATCCAATGAGGCCACTGCTCGCGTTCCCACATTAAGATGCTGAGTATGGATATTGGTAAAAAGTCTCCTAAGATTGACATCTGTGGACCTCCGGGGCATGAAACCCGTTTGGTCTGGGTCTATCACTGAGGGTAACATGGGGTATAACCGAAGGGCAAGGAGCTTAGTTAGTATTTTAAAGTCTGAGTTAAGGAGTGCTATGGGACGGTATGAGGCACAGGAAGAGGGGTCCTTGGGGGGCTTGTATATAAGCGTTAGGTAGGCATGGTACATGGAGGCAGGTAGGCTGCCATCCGTCAAACACGCAGTGTAGAGCCGTGCCAACAAGGGGGCTAGGAGTCCGGAGTGGGCTCTATAGAAGTCTAGTGGAAGTCCGTCCGGGCCAGGCGCCTTGCCCGACGGGAAGGATTGGATGGCCCCCTGTACCTCCAAGGCCGTGAATGGTTGCACTAAGGCTTCTCTCTCTTGGTCGGAGAGCCAGCCAAGTGCCAATGGATCTAGCAGATCATTCAGCGTCTCCGGCCGGAAGTCCGCGGGGAGGCTAGAGGAATACAGCGACTTATAGAATTCACTAAAAGTCTGAAGGATGTCCGGGGGGGAGGACACGGTCCCGCCCCCCAGAGTCCGCAGAGTCGAAATCGTTGTAAGGGGCTGGTCATGCTGGGCCATCATGGCCAACAGGCGGCCATTGCGATCGCCCTGTTCAAAGGCTCTCTGCTTGCCCTTGTATATGTCTAGGCGGGTAACCTCAGCTAAGTGCAGATGCAAATCCCTCTGAGCTGCCATCATCCGATCAAACTGATCCGAGGTGGGGTCTTTATTATAAGCATCAGTATGTTCTATGACCGAACGTTCCAATTCCAGTGTCTTGGCTGAAAGTTGCTTTTAGACATTGGCAATGGAAGAAATGTACTGCCCTCTGGTGTATGCTTTAAAGGTATCCCAGACGTTATCCAGGGGAGTGGAACCCTCATTATTCTCCCAAAATTCAGCTAGCAAGGGGGGCAAGACCTCTGCAACCTCAGGATGAGTAACCCACTGCGCGCCCAGCCTCCAAAGCGCAGCACTGCGCGTTGCCGGCGAGCGGAGCACCACCCTTAAAGGGCTGTGGTCGGACAGACCGCTAGGGAGATAGTCCGCCTCCAACACATCCGCTAACAGTGCGGGGTTGGAGAAGGCCAAATCTATCCTGGATGCGGTTTTGTACGAGGTCGAAAAACAAGAATAGGCCCGCACACCAGGGTGCTTCCACCTCCAAACTTCCTCCAGACCCACTGCCTGAGCCCAGGTCAGCAGGTCCATACATCTATGCCTGGGCGGCGCAGGCCTATCCAGGTCAGGTGACAAGATGGCATTAAAATCACCCATTACCAACACTTTTCCTGGGCAGAAGGGTGCAACCTTCTCAAGCACGTCATATAACAGAGCAGGTGAAAAAGGGGGGGGGGGGATGTACAGGTTGACAACAATATACTTCTGTGCCCAAAGTGTGAAAATTAATATCACATATTTACCCAGGGGGTCCGTGCGGACCTCTTCTATCACACATGGAAAGTTTTTGTGGATTAGGATTGATACACCCCTAGCATATGTAGAATATGTGGCATGTATAGCACGCTGAATCCACGGCTTCTTAAGAGTCAGGACCTTGCTGCCCATGAGGTGAGTCTCCTGGAGGAGAACAAGCTTGGGAGAGTGGGACTTCAGATATTGAAAGAGAAGGGCACGTTTGAACTTAGAGTTAAGGCCTCTGACATTCCAGGAAAGAATGGCAAAGGAGTCAAATGAGCGGTCAGCCATCAGGCAAGGGAGGTAAGGGAATGGAAGGATATTTATGTAGATACACCCGGGAGCACCCCAGGAGCAGCAAGAAACCGAGCACATTGCATTGCATATTGATAGCACCTGAGCATATAGCAGCTAGAGAACAGAAAAAAACAGTGAACAAAAAAAACATAGCAAACATACAAAGAAACAAACTTCCCAGGCACCAGGTGCCTATCCTACTATGTCCCATCCCTCCAACAACGGTCAGGGGGGTGGGAATAGTTCTTTTCCCAAACAGAAAACAGAACATAGTGTAAATGAGCCCCGGAACTAGGGGCCCTACACGGCAGGCGCCAGGTCACCTGCTACTACAGCCGGACGACAGCGGTTATCAAATGACCACTTGGTCAGGGTCCGGAGTCCAAGTAGAAAAAAAGAAAAAAAAAAAAGGGTGGGGGTACAACAAAGAAGGGGGGAGGACGAGGGGGGGGGCAGGTGTAGCAGTCCTGGTGTGCTGCTACGTCAGTAGACCAAAGTCGTGTGTATCTCGTATCAGGCATTGAGCATCAAAACTCCTCTTGGTACAGTTGGGCTGGATTCCCCAATAAAACAAATCAGAGAGTCAAATCAAAGGAGGGTTGAGTAGTTCCGGGTCTCCAAGCTCAGGATGACCCCGTGAGGACATGACAGCCACCTCGCATCAGTTAGTGGTAGGGCCCGGGGGGGTAAAGGCACACCGCGGCCATATTGAAAAAGGGCCAGCTTGGGATGGCAAGAATACAGTACCATTTACCGGAAAAATGAAGGGGGGGGGGGGGGGAGAGATAAAAATAAAAACAAAAGGTTAAAAACAAAAATTCTTGACAAAACAGGAACATCTCACCATAGCAGCGGGGTCCCTTCTAGATCACCAGGGGGACGGGAGGTAGTAGAGGCACGGGGGTGAATGGAATGCGGCCCCTCAGCGACCATCCAGCCACGACATCGCTGCCTCAGGGTCCATGAAGAAGCGCGTGCGGTCTCCATCGATCACCCTGAGCTTGCTGGGGTAGAGTAGGCTAAACTTGAGGCCTTGGTCCCTCAGGCGTCTCCGTACCTCTGTAAAGGATCTGCGGCGATGTTGAACCTCCGGGGAGTAGTCTGGGAACAGCATGATCCTGGTACCATTGTAGAGGAGGTCCCGTTTTTCCCTGGCAGCAGCCAGAATCCGGTCCCTGTCCCTGTAATTTAGCAGGCGCAACAGGAAGGGTCGAGGTGGAGCCCCCGGGATCGGTGGTTTGAGGGGGACTCTGTGGGCCCTTTCCACCACGAATGTAGGCGGCATCGCAGGCAGATCCAGGAGGGAGATCAGGAAGGCCTCTGTAAATTCTGCAGGCCTGAGGCCCTCTGCCTTTTCAGGGAGGCCCAGGACCCTTATGTTGTTTCTCCTGAGCCTATTTTCGGTGTCTATTGATTTCTCTTGCAGGGCTTTAACCTGCAGCTGTAAGGCATGAAGGTCCCTGGAATCAGCCCTGGTGGAATCTTCCAGCTGAGAGATGCGGCCCTCCGCCTCGGTAAACCGGGCCCTAAATTTGTCCATGTCATGCCGGATCAAGCTGACATCGGCAACGAGGTGATCTATCTTGACCATCACCGAGTCCCGACCCTCCTTGATGGCCGCCAGGAGCTCCGCATGCGAGGAGGCAAGGGATGCAGGTGGATTAGGGGAAGCCATGGAGCCGGCTGACATATTCCCTGCTGGGAGTCTCGTGGGCAAGATGGCCGCGGAGGGCCCGTCCCTGGACACCGAGGACGAACGGAGCTTACCCGGAGACAGCGGAGGTGGCCTCGGGGTGCTGGATGTCTTCTTCCGCCCCAGGGTGTCTGAAGGTCGGACGCTGAAAGGAGGAATCTGCGCTGAAATCAGGTAAGGATAAGAGAAGGAGCGGAGCTCTGCCTGCACACGTCTGCTCTCGTTCACATCCCGGCCACGCCCCCACTGTCAGGTTTTTATTGTAGTATTTGACCCTAGCAACAGGCACTTCAGGTATGTATATAAAAATAAAATAAAAAATAAAATCTTGGTGGAGCTGCGCTTTAAAAAAATAAAAAATCATAAAAAAACTAAATCTGTGCAGTAATCCAGTGTGATACAAGACCGCTCGCTCCTCCTCTCTCTCCTCGTGCAGGGGGACTGGTCTGGTCTCCACCCCCTCCTGTAGTTCTCTGCAGGCAGTCTTTAGTGGGTGGGGCCTGCTAAACCCCTCCCACAGCTCTGCTCTCTGTACAGGCTTATATACAGCGCAGTGATCATGTTACTGCTACCCAGTGTCGACCCTGACCTCCCTGGGGCCCTAAGCAAAATGACATGTCACATTAAAGTTGAGAAGCGGGGTGGGGGGGGGGGGGTCTGCCGAAAATGGAAAATTACATGTCACATTAAAGTTGAGAAGTGGGGGGGAGGGGGGGTGCTGCTGACAGTGACATGTCACATTAAAGATTAAAGTTGAGAAGCGGGGGGGGGGGGGGGGTGGTCTGCTGTCGGAAATGACATTACATTAAAGTGAGAAGCGGGGGGTGCTGACTTCTTACCTCTTCTCCTGTGCAGCCAGCGAGTTGAGAAGCGGGGTGAGGGGTCGAAAATGACTTCTCACCAGGTGGGGCCTCTAGTGATTTGGGGGGCCTTCTGCAGCTTTGCGGGGCCCTAAGCGGCTTGCATAGTGAGCCTATAGGCCGGATCGACCCTGCTGCTACCTTTTGCAAGATAATATCTGGGTTTTCAAAGGCATTTTGTGCACACAAAGTGGATGTGGATGGCCATTGGGCAATATATTTAAATGAAAGTTTCCTGTCCGAAAGTTCAGCTTTAAAATTGAATTTCCACCTAGTTTTGTGGCCCGGATAACCCGTGGAAGGGTTGGAACCACTGTCAGGTTTTTATTGTAGTATTTGACCCTCTTCCTAATCTTAAACCATGGCAAGAACTGAAGAGAAATCTCCCAAGCAAGGACACAAACGGCAATAATAACCTGACAGGGGATCTAACCCTTCCGAAAGTAATAAAACAAATTGGGGTTAGGGCAATTGTGTTCTCCTACATGTATAACTTTGTGATCTGGTGTTTATTGCTATTTATATTTTAAGTCTTCAGGTTTATAAATAGATATTTAATATCCGGTACTGGGATGGGTGTCAGGAGTTTGTCCACCTTGAACCATTTGTGGATTGGGTTGGTAAAGCCGAGTCAGGCCGGGTTCACACTATTGTGAATTGGATGTGGGTTTTTCTGCATCCAATTGGCATGTCGGGAGATTGTGACCTCTTTATGGAGCCGGTTTCCACAACTCCGGAGCGGCTCCGGTGCAAATTGCACAGGAGTCCTGTGCGTCTTTTGGTCCATATCAGGTCCGAATTCAGCCCAAAATTCGGACTGAAACAGTAAATGGGGACGCACCGAACCCCTCTTGTGAGCAGCTTTATGCTCCACTGTGAGCCCAGCCTTAGTCTCTGGCTTCTCATACATCTTGGATCTTATCACAGTGAGATATCCCTGCTGTCATTTCTGACTGTCATTGTTGTATTCCGCTCCTCTGGTTACATTCTCCATAATATAAAATACATTTTATAAATTCACACAGGGATGGTGGGAACCCCTCATAATGGGCACATCAGGTGTACAGACCTGGGAACTCAGCACAGGAATGGTGGAAGCCCCTCATAATGGGCACAACAGGTGTACAGACCCGGTAAGCAAGCACAGGGATGGTGGGAACCCCTCATAATGGGAACAGGTGTACAGACCTGGGAACTAAGTGCAGGTATGGTGGGAACCCCTCATAATGGGCACTGCAGCTGTACAGACCTGGGAACTCAACACAGGGATGGTGGGAACCTCTCATAATGGGAACAGGTGTACAGACCTGGGAACTTAGCACAGGAATGGTGGGAACCCCTCATAATGGGAACAGGTGTACAGACCTGGGAACTCAGCACAGGGATGGTGGGAACCCCTCATAATGAGCACAGCGGGTGTACAGACCTGGGAACTCAGCACAGGGATGGTGGGAACCCCTCATAATGGGCACAACAGGTGTATAGACCTGGGAACTCAGCACAGGGATGGTGGAAGGCCCTCATAATGGGCACAGCAGGTGTACAGACCCGTGAACTCAGCACAGGGATGGTGGGAACCCCCCATAATGAGTACAACAGGTGTACAGACCCGGGAACTAAGCACAGGTATGGTGGGAACCCCTCATAATGGGCACTGCAGCTGTACAGACCCGGGAACTCAGCACAGGGATGGTGGAAGCCCCTCACAGTGGACACAGCAGGTGTACAGACCTGGGAACTCAGCACAGGGATGGTGGGAGACCCTCATAATGGGCACAGCAGGTGAGAAAACCCTGGAAAAAAAACTGTGTATCCTCTCCTCTATATGACTTAAATAATGTATATGCCCATTGTGACCATTTTAAATAAAGAGGTTGTGGTCACTGTGTCCCTGTCTCAGGGAGGAGTGTCTCTGGCAGGATGTGTCCTAAATATGAGGCGGATTCTGAACGGAATAAATATGAGAGAATTAGCTGAGGTTGATAACATTGCTGGACGTGTTGGATGTGGGCTGTTCTTATATAACCCAGGTACTTACAGGCAGATGACATACTTCACCCCATATACAGGAGACTTAAGGACCTTGCCTGTTTTTCAGATTTGGTGTTTACAAGATTAAAACATATTCTTTGCTAGAAAATTACTTAAAATCCCCAAACATTATATATATATATTTTCTAACACCCTAGAGAATAAAATGGTGGTCATTGCAATACTTTTTGTCATACCGTATTTGCACAGCAGTCTGAGGCGGCGTACACACGACCGAGGTTCTCGCTGAAAACCAGCGAGAACCTCGCTGGAATGTGCATTCCAGCGAGGACCTCGGCCGTGTGTACACGCTCGGCGAGCTTCCCGTCGGGAAGCCCGTCGAGCAGAAATAGAGAGCACGCTCTCTATTTGCTCGACGGCCCGCCTGGATGAATGGCTGGTTGCCATTCCCGACGGGCGGGTCGCCGATTTCGACGGCCGGCAGAGAGCCTCGACGGGCGGAACGATGTGTTCTGCCCGTCGAGGATCTCTGCCGTGTGTACGCGGCCTTACAAGTGCACTTTTTTGGGCAAAAAATCCCTTCTTTTAATTTAATTAGAAAATAAGACACAGTAAACAGTAAAGTTAGCCCAATTTTTTTTATATTGTGAAAGATAATGTTACGCCGAGTAAAATGATACCCAACATGTCACGTTTCAAAATTGCGCCCGCTTGTGGAATGGCGTCAAACTTTTACCCTTAAAAATTCTATAGGTTGCTTCTTTTAAATTACAGAGGAGGTCTAGGGCTAGAATTATTGCTAGGGCTAGAATCGATCGCGGTGATACCTCACATGTGTGGTTTATACACCGTTTTCATATTCGGGTGCTACTCACATACGCGTGCGTTTCTGCGTGCAAGCTTGTTGGGGCGGGGCGCTTTAAAAAACTTTTTTTTTTCTTATTTATTTTTATTTATTTTATTAATTAAAAAAAAAAGGGGTCACTTTTATTCCTATTACACAAATGTAAACATCCCTTGTAATAGAAAAAAGCATGACAGGTCCTCTTAAATATGAGATCTGGGGTCAAAAAGACTTCACATCTCATATTTAAACTAAAATACAAAATAAAATAAATTGCCATTTGAAAAAATGACAACAAAAAAATTTGGCCCAGATTCACGTACATCGGCGCATTATTGGACCGGCGTAGCGCACCGCCATTACGTTAGACTTGCGCCATCTAGCCGCGTAATCCCCCGATTCACGTAGCTTTTGCGCAGGAAATTACGCAATCGTAAGATTTTTTCCAGAGGCGTAAGGAGGAGTAATACAAATTGGGAGGGACGTGGGCGTGTTACATTGAAATGAGCCGTGACCCCATGCAAATGAAGGGCCGGCCGGCTCGCGCATGCGCGCTTGAAGGAGACCATGGTCAGCTCCGATGTGCGCATGCTCACAACTCGGGAGCGGCGCAATCAGTGAAATTGGAAATGGACTAGGGCAACTTTGTGAACTACGCAGACAGCATAAATAGACAGACACAAATGCACTTCCTTTGCAAAAATACATCCCTTTGTATCCCTCCCTCTACAGCAAGGTGCTTTTGTTTGTTTGTGACGTGTCTTTGAGATATTTGAGGACTGTTTTGCAGAGTGATTTTTGTCTTTTATGTGTTTTCTTTGTTGTTATTTTGTTTAAATTATATTTTTGCTGGGCATTTTTTATTTTTGCTCGTCATTTATTTAATTTTTTTGGTTCTGTTTGTGTATGATTTTGGAATGTGGGGGTGATATTCCTGCGGGAAAAGGGGTGTCACCCTCATTTGTGGTGGAGAAGTGATCCCCAGGTCTGTGTGAATGGTGTATGAATGTACAGTGACATAATTGGAGCCGTGGCGTGGCGTTGCAGCTCACAAGTCCTGCATGGTGGACTGGTGCCAATCCAATGTGATGAGGATGTGGGGTGTGTGTGCTAGGGACCACAGTGGTGTGCATGCATGCATTCTCATTGTGCCATGATTAATGTGTGTGTTTACGTGCAAAGATGCATAATGTGAGCTGGCATGAGATGGGGTCATGAGATGGGGTACCAGTTCATATGCAGAGTCACCTTGAAGGGAAAAGACAGGAGGATGTTAGTAGTGCATGTGCCACTTGTGAGGTGTGCATCATGGGAGGGGATAGTCATGCCTGCCACCCATGTCACTCACCAACCAGCCAGCTGTCCCCATACATGTTCTGTTCGAAATCTGTGGGGATGGGGCTCTGATTGTATATGTAGCTGTCATGGGTGTCATGGGTGGTGCCATGTGTTGGGCTGCTGATGTCCTCCTGCAAGGTTGTGGTAATTCCATGATGGCATGAGGGGTGAATCTGAAGATGCGAGACACCTCAGAATCACTCATGCCAAAGATGTCTATGCGTGTGTGATATATCAAGTGAAGAGTGAGGGGCTTGTATCAGATAAGAATATTGTATTAGATTAATTTAAATTGTAAATTTTATATAAGCAAATAAAAAAAAAAAAAAAACATCTCCCGTGCCCTCCTTAGTGCCATCCTCCGTGCCCTCCTCCTTCTTTGTTCATCTAAAGTCAGTAGTATAGCTATGTGCGACGATGCCCCTGGCATGTTGGCATACAGATTGTTGGGCAACACGTGTGACTGCTGAACTCCTCACTAACAGTGTTGCTTTATCTGACAAGTAGACTTTTTTTCATTTTTAGACCAGCTTTTAGGTGCTCTAACTTTAGACAGGACATTTTGCTGTTGCGCACATCGCGTAGCCTGCGCAGCAACTGCGTTTTTTTGTGGATCCCCGCAACTCCCTCATTAGCATATTTGACTAGCAAATCAATGGTGTGTCTAGCGCATTTTTTGCGCGGACGGATGCGTCTGTCTAACGAAATTACGCCGGACAAAAAAAAGTAGATTTCTGGCGTAATTCGTTTTCTGAATCGCGCGCATCTAAACGCACGCGCACATTTAGACTTACGCACGCGCAACACCAGTTGCGCAGGCGTAATCGCTCTGTGAATCTGGGCCTTTGTCTTTAAAGAGGGGGTTCACCCTTAAAACCACTTTCTCCCATCCCATCCAGCATACTGGCGTCAGCGTCAGTATGCTGTCTTTTTTTTTTTTTATCGGTGTACTTACCTCTTAATAGATAATTTAATTTTCGTCCTACCGCGGGGTATGGCGCCGCTATATAACGTCACGCCTTCCGAAAACAGCCGACTAGCACTTGGCTGTTCTCGGCGCTATACGGCGCCTAAGCACAGACCTAGGAGCTGACTGCGCAGGCGCCGTATATAGCCGCGTCACACCCTCCGAAAAAAAAACGAAATAGGACTCGGCTGTATACGGCGCCTGCGCAGTCAGCTCCTGGGTCTGTGCGCAGGCGCCGAGAACAGCCTAGTGCTAGTCGGCTGTTTTCAGAAGGCGTGACGCGATATAGCGGCGCCATACCCCGCGGTAGGACGAAAATGTTATTATCTATTAAGAGGTAAGTACACCGATAAAAAAAAAAAGACAGCATGCTGACGCCAGTATGCTGGATGGGATGGGAGAAAGTGGTTTTAAGGGTGAACCCCCTCTTTAAGAAGAAGCAGGGCGGAAGTGATGTTTTGACGTCTCTTCCGCCCTGCTATGCTATAGAGTGGGTGGGGGCCATCTTGCCCTCACTCGTATCCCAACTAAGCAGAAGGAAGGACCCGATTGCCTCCGATAACGGTGATCTTGCGGCGAATCCACCACGGAGACCACTGTTATCATTAAAATGACTGAAAAGTTGGATATCTCGGTTGTGGCAGCGGCTGCTGCCGTTACCGAGATATCCATCTTTAAAAAAATGACGTATATATACAGTGAGCAGTCCTTAAGTGGTTAAAGATGTCAAAAATTGTCCCCATGCCAAAAACTCCATTGTTCCTTTTATATGAACGATTACCATCCTGTCCCACTGCCATCCATTAAAATGAAGTGCCGTGAAAAACTGGTCTTGCTGCAAATTATGGCGTATCTTTTATGCCGGTGTAGCGCATCGTCTTTACGCTACGCCGGCGCAACGTTTAGAGGCAAGCATATGCGCTCAACGCTGCACCGGCGTAGAGTATAGTTGTCGGCGTAAGCCGACGTAAGTCAAAGTAGGTGGAAGTGGGCTGGAAGTGGGCTTGATATATTGTAATGAAGCGTGACCCCATGCAAATGAGCTTCAAAAAAACGAACTGCGCATGCGTCGTCTCTTGGACGCATCCCAGTGCGCATGCTCACAGTTACGTCGAAATGGCTGCCTAAGATACGTCAATACACTGCCTACAACGTGAACGTAACCTACGCACAGAGCTATTTACGTAGTACTATGTAACAACGCAAAATACGACGGCTGCTCCGACGTCCATACCTTTCTGTATGGGTTGCGCCACCTTTAGGTGGAATAACTTAACGCCGGACGTACGCCTTACGTAAACGGCGTATATTACAGCGACGGGCGCACATACGTTCGTGAATCGGCGTATCTCGGTCATTTACATATTCAACGCGTAAATCAATGGAAGCGCCCCTTGCGGCCAGCGTAAATATGCGCCCAAGATACGACGGCGTAGGACACTTACGTCGGTCGTATGAAGCCAAATTTCAGGTGTATTTTGCTTTCATACTCGGGCGCATAGATACGACGGCGCATCCGTGCACTTACGCGGCGTATCTGTAGATACGTCGGCGTAAGTGCTTTCTGAATCCGGCCCATTTTTTTTTATTTACATTCTCCCTTCTATTTCAGTATGGGGACGATGGCACTGCAACTTTTTTAATTACATAGTTAGTGAGGTTGAAAAAAATACACAAGTCCATCCAGTCTAACCTGTGTGTGCGATAACTGATTATATGTAACTTGTGGAAGAGAATTCCACATTCTTGCCACGCTTAGGCCGCGTACACACGATCAGTCAAAACCGATGAAAACAGACTGAAGGTCCATTTTATCAGTCCAAACCGACCGTGTGTGGGCGCCATCGGTCAGTTATCCTTCGGTCAAAAAAAAGAGAACTTGCTTTAAAATTTAACCGATGGACGCCTAACCGATAGGTCAAAACCGATCGTTAGTATGCAAAAGCATTGGTTAAAAAGCTGCGCATGCTCAGAATCAAGTCGACGCATGCTTGGAAGCATCGAACTTCGTTTGTTTCAGTACGTCGTTGTGTTTTACGTCACTGCGTTCTGACCCGATTGTTTTTTTAACCACTTGCCCACCGCAGTATGAGAATATACGTCCTGGACTTTGTGCGGTGATATCTGAATGATGGGTGCAGCCACAAGCTATTATTTAGATATCACCGTCTTCAGCCGCCGATTCTGTGCACAATAAGAACGATCAAAGCGGCAGTTCCACCGGAGAGGCACCAGACGGGAGGGTGGACGTCCCCTCCCGCCGCCATCCGGTGCTTCTCCTGGCTCTCCCGTGCCATCGGGGGCCCGGAGTGCGAATCGGCCGGTGCTCGGTGAAGAACCATAGAGATGACTGGTGACCAGACGGTCACAGTCATCTCTATGACCGTCGGAGGACAGGGCACGACGTTATGACGTCACACCCGGTACACAGAAGTAAACACAGCTGCTGTCGCGGCTGTCGGTGTGAGATCGGTGAATGTTTTTTCACCGATTTCATGCTTGTAAGCCTGGAGGAGAGATGTGGGGTCTTATTGACCCCACATCTCTCCATAAAGAGGACCGGTCACACTGATTCCTATCACAAGGGATGTTTACATTCCTTATAATAGGAATAAAAGTGATCAAAAAAAATAAAAAAATAAATAAAAGTGTAAAAATTAAAAAAGTAAGTAAAATAGAAATAAAATGATTTTTTTTTAAACTCCCCTATCCCCGGTAGCTCGTGGGCAGAAGCAAACACGCATGCAAGTCCGGCCCACATATGTAAACGCCGTTCAAACCCCACATGTGAGGTATCGTCGCGTGCGTTAGAGTGTGTGCAACAATTCTAGCACTAGACCTCATCTGGAAAATAATAGTAACCTGTAAAAAAATGTAAAGCCTCGCCTATGGAGATTTTGAAGTACCGAAGTTTGGTGCCATTCCATGAGTGTGCGCAATTTTAAAGCGTGACATGTTAGGTATCGATTTACTCAGCGTAACATCATCTTTCACATTAAATTAAAAAATTGGGCTGACTTTACTGTTTTGTTATTTTTTAATTCATGAAACCGTTTATTTTCCCAAAAAAAGGTGTTTGAAAAATTATTACGCAAATACCGTGCGAGAAAAAAAGTTGCAATGACCACCATTTTATTCCCTACCGTGTCTGCTAAAAACAAAATATAAAATGTTTGGGGGTTCTGATTAATTTTCTAGCAAAAAAATTGTGATTTTTACATGTAGGAGAGAAGTGCCAGAATAGGCCAGGTGGTCAAGTGGTTAACTGATGGTGTGTAGGCACATCAGACCATCAGTCAGCTTCATCGGTTAACCGATGAAAACGGTCCGAAGGACCGCTCTCATCGGATGGACTGATCGTGTGTACGCGGCCTTACAGTAAAGCATCCTCTACGCAGATTAAAGTTAAACCGCTTCTCTTCTCATTTTAGTGAATGGCCACAGGTCTTTTTAATTTCCCTTTCACGGAAAAGTGTTATCCACATTGCGGAATTTGTACATTGAAATCATATCCCCTCTCAAGCGTCTCTTCTCTAGAGAGAATCAGTTTAGTGGTCGCCAGTGTTAATTTCGTTGACTAAAACATTTTAGTCGACTAAATGAACACTATTTTATTCAACTAAAATATGACTAAAACAATTGAGATGACTAAAACCTTAATGGGACTAAAATGGCACGTACACACGATAATTTTTCAACATGAAAAAAACAATGGGCCAGATTCACAGAACGAGTACGCCGGTGTACAGTATTTCCTGATACGCCGGCGTACTTTCAAATTACCCGCGTCGTATCTTTAGTTTGAATCCTCAGGCGTACGTCTTCGTACGCCGTCGGAGCTACGCTGCAATCTTTTTCCGCCCGCTGGGTGGAGTTAGCGTTGTTTTCCGCGTCGGGTATGCAAATTAGCTTTTTACGGCGATCCACAAAGTTACGATCGGCCGTCGCATTCTCTAACGTCGTCGCTAGTCAACTTTTTCTGGCATAAAATTAAACCTGCTATTATTCGGTCTATAGTTAGACTGCCCATGTTAAGTATGGCCGTCATTCCCGAGTGGAATTTTCAATTATTTTTTTTTCGCGTAAGTCGTCCGTGAATAGGAATGTACGTAAATTACGCAAAAAAAAAAAAAATGACGTTGCGATGTAAATTTGCGCAATGCACGGCGGGAAATTTCAGAACGGAGCATGCGCAGTTCGATCGCCGCGGTGACGCGCCTAATTTAAATGCTTCACGCCCCCTAACCGCGTATTTCGATTCCGCCGCGAGAAATACACTACGCCGCCGTATCTTACGGGCCAAAATCTTCCTGGATTCGACTTAGAGCCAGGTAAAGGACAGTGGCGTAGTGTATCTCTAATACTCTACGCCGATGTAATTGTATGTGAATCTGGCCCAATGTTTTTTTCCAACTTCATCATTAAAACGACATTGGTCACACATGATCGTTTAAAAAAAAAATGATCTAGCAAAGCGCGGTGACGTACAACACTTACGACGGCACTATAAAGGGGAAGTTCCATTTGGATGGCGCCACCCTTGGGGCTGCTTTAGTTGATTCAGTGTTAGTAAAAGACGATTCGCGCTTTTCTGTCTGTAACAGCGTGATAAATGTGCTTACTCCATTATGAACGGTAGTTTTACCAGAACGAGCGCTCCCGTCTCATAACTTGCTTTTGAGCATGCGTGAAAAAATGCAGCATGTTCGAGATTTTTTTTTTTCGTTTTTCAGAACCCGAAAAATGATGTGAAGCCCACACACAATCATTTTAAATGACATTTTTTAAAAACTTAATTTTTTTCATGCCGCATTATGCATGCCCCCTTCTTATATTTCACTATAAAAGTTGAGTTTACTGTTAAAAATAACTGTGAAAAGCAAGACTCCGGGTGGGTGTATAAAGATGTCCGCTTGCCGACTTCTTAGGCCGTGTACACACGGCAAAGATCCTCGACGGGCAGAACACATCGTTCCGCCCGTCGAGGCTCTCTTCTGGCCGTCGAAATCGGCGACCCGCCCGTCGGGAATGGCAAGCAGCCATTCATCCAGGCGGGCCGTCGAGGAAATAGAGAGCGTGCTCTCTATTTCTGCTCGACGGGCTTCCCGACGGGAAGCTCGCCGAGACCGTACACACGGCCGAGGTCCTCGCTGGAATGCACATTCCAGCGAGGTTCTCGCTGGTTTTCAGCGAGAACCTCGGCCGTGTGTACGCCGCCTAACTCTAGGCTTACAAAATTTTCTGGTAGTGCCCCTCCCGAGACTAGACTCTGGATCCGCCCCTGATAGGGGGCCGGCCATCAAAGAGTGTTATCTTGCCGAGTACAGGACAAATGTGCTACCCTAATGAGGAGGGAGGGAGGGAGTGGGCTGTATACGCCCACTTGTGTGACTCTATATAGTCACTGCTGCTATAGTCACTGGGTTGCTCAGATATGATAGGAAGGAAATGCTCAGCATAGAAAGTCACTGAAAATGGAGCATGTACAGAGTTTGCCAACACTGCTCTGCATAATCCCTAACTGCATTGGGGAAATGGACAGGAGGGGAAGATAGAGAGCAGCAGGATCAACCTTTTTTTTTTTTTGCAGAATACAGAAAACAAATCTCATAGTCATTGAGTGAGTATGAACAGCATGTAAATACACCATTTAGTAATAGATGTTCATGATGTGTGTTTAGTGGCATTTTAGGTTGTTGGGCCCACAAATATTACAAATGACCTTTCATGGTCAGTAATGGAATGAGATAAGGTTCAGGCCAAACTCAGTTATACCTGAACCTGCAAAAAACAGACACATATTAACAGGCAAATTGACAGCTGTGGAATTCCCAGTTCTGTAGCCACACGCTACAGGGATTGGAGGAAGCTGGTAGTACCATTAATCCAATATGGACTTATAGCCATATTGAGTCAATAACACTGTCCAAATTTGGCCGTGTGGACACTTTAAGTCAGTGGTGTCAACAGCATCTGAACCTCACAGTTGTACATAACAAAGGGGCAGATATGCTGGTGGCAACATTGACCATCAATATCCTGGTTCTGGGACCATGTTGGTCCGGAACATTTAGGCTGTGGCGAGGAGCCCAGTGATCGACTGGCTTCCAAATCTTGAAGATCCCAAGCGAGATAGCTGTTCGGTGGGGAGTCCATCTGAGGAGAGGCTGGTGATCCAATAGGGTCTCGACAAACCATCAGGGATCAAGGTAGCCGGACCCTGAAAGGCCAGTCACCTGTTAGTCAGTACCTGAAAACGATCTGAAGGAGATCCAGGCGCAATTCTATCGAGAAGGATTATCCCTGTAATCACAATCACGGGGAGGGTCTATGGCAGAATTTTTTCCCCTAAAAGTCAAAGTTTAATTCAGGAGGGACTGTGGCAGAGACTTTTCCCTCAAGTTTCGAGTGATACTCTGGCTGCCAGGTCAGTGAGAGAGGCCTGTTCAGGTACGCTAAGTCCACTCAGGCAATTGTGGCGCAAGAAGTGTTACACATGGGAGCAGGACTGTTTCCCTATTACTACGCCTGAATCTGCTGTTCTCCTTTCAACTCTACCTTTCACCACAAGTTTACTGTTTATACCCGGCTGGGTAATAAGGAGCACAGAAAACACACCTGTCATGGACATTCCGTTACTACTACATTCATCATACACCCTTAGATGGCCGAGGAGCCATGAGGTAACATGCCACTCAAAACAAACCAGCAGCTTTCTTACGGGGGTAGTACTAGACATGTATTAGATACCTTTCTTCAGGGGCCTCAGCACACCGACCAGCAAAGAGTGCACAGCATATACATAAAGTAAACGCAGTGTGAATTAGATAATGTCTCACATAATGGCTCCCCCTAGGTTGTAATTTAATGATTAGCAGCAAAGCAGAATAAAAAGGATGACGAATGTTCTTTCAATTACATAAATCTTCAGCTAGCCTGTTGTAAATACTGCAGTGTAATTTAAAAACAAAGGTGTACTGATGAATACTTAAACTGAAGAAATATCACCACTTGTAGATTCCTCTCTAATTATGTAAATTAGTGGAATACAGTACCGACTTTACAGCACAGGGGGAAAAGACAAGGTCCCAAGTGCCTGCTGTATAAGGCCTGTGAAGGAGTAGATTCACATCCGTGGAACTACAAGTCTCACCAGTCAGTGTGTAGGAAAAATCACTCAGCAATACTGTAATATTTATCTGGATGGGCAGGTGCCCTCTTACCACAATGGACCCAATAGATAAAGGGCTTTGACTAGAATCCCTTCTGGTGTGTCTGTCCGGTGAAATGGCGCTGCTACCCTGTGCTGTGACGCCCAGTGGACTGGAGTGCAGGTGTTCCCAGATGCTCTGGAGCACAGGCCGGTCTTCTTGCTGGAATAGAGGTGCTGTCCTCCGAGGTCCCTCTGATGTGGGAGATCTGGCTCTCCGCTGTATAGGCCGCAGACTCTCACTCCCTGTCACACAGACCTCCTTCAGAATGACATCCCGAGAGAGTGAAAGGAGGCAGCACCTGCCTTGTTATTTCTCCTCCCAGCAGGCTGTTCTGCGTGCTTTGCATTGTATGTCCTGTAGTCCAGAGGTGGCCCAGCCAACAGTGTCACTTCCTCACCCAGACTACATGTCCCATAATGCATTGCTCTGTTCACTCTCAAGGAGGAAAGAAAACCCTGACAGAGTTCATGAGGCACTAGGGGGAGCGAAACCCATGCATAAGAAAACATTGAACCATTCAACAATAATAACTATAGTAGCAACCCCTGGCTACAGTTAGTATCGGAGCAGACTAACAATGTCCGCTCATAATACTGTGTACCGGAGTGTATACGGTTGCCGGTGTTGTGTCAAAACAGCAAGTCGTCTAAATCTCCTATTACTGATGGTTTAAAGTACATGGAAGTGACGTGATTGGAGATCACGATGAATTGGCTATTTTGACAAAACACTGGCAAACCATATACACTCCGATACACAGTATTATGAGTGGACATTGTTAGTCCGCTCCGTTACTAACTGTAGCCACGGGTTGCTACTATAGTTATTATTGTAGTGTGAGGGCCTGTCTGATTGTATGAACAGTATTTTTTAGCTAGGCCCTCGCATTACATATTTGTGCTTGATGTAAAGGAGACTGTGTACATATTGGTTGTAATGTGGAGTGACCAATTTAAACCTGTGCTTCAAATATGTATTTTTTTTTATCTGCACAGGTTGTGAGTCTAGGGGTCCAGCTGGGAATCTACCAGGACTCTTTCGATGACCAGTATGTTGGATGTGTGGATAAAATGGAATCTCTGGCACCAGATATACTCAAAGAAGAAAGACAGACAAACAAGGAGTTGGATGCTGCTTGGCTGGACGCCTCTGAAACATGGCCAACCAAAAAGACATTGATAAAATCTCTTCCAGCTGGGTTCAAAGACGAGTATGGGATTGCCTTGTTAGTCTATAGCAATATGACCATCACAGTGTACAAACAGTTTAATCGTGCAGTAAGGGAATATGGCACCAATCCATCATCATCCTTTGCATTCCACACATTACATTTTTATCTCACCCGAGCCCTAATGTTGCTCCGTTGCGGATGTGCTGGGCAGCCATGGCTCACATATCGGGGTTCCAGTAGGATCATGTTTGAGCCCCCTCCCAACCCTGGTGACCCAATCAGACTCAGCCAATTTGCCTCTTCGTCTACAGACCTCAAAGAGGCGCAGCAATTCGGCAATGCATCCTTCTTCAACATCACCACATGCTTTGGGGCCGACATACAGAACTTCTCCTACTTCCCATCTCAGAAGGAGGTCCTGATCCCGGTGGATGAGGTCTTTCATGTTACCCGCTACATCGAGAGGGGCAACAAGTTTTTCTTGCAGTCGTCCAGCAGGAGATGCAGCTTCTACAATTGTGCCTATCTGGGAGGTGAGTTAAAGGGGAGCTCAGGTCAGGCTAAGACTGGTCAGTAGATTATAAGACTTTGGCACCCTTAGCATTCCACCACTGTGAGCTGCAAAAATGCCTGTATTAAAGGATGTCAATACATTTGCAGCAGGACCTAGTTAATAATCATCAATAGGCCCCTGGCTAAGAACACATTTTTGTCTCTCCCATTCAACTACTGTCCCAGTATAAACACTTATTCTCGATGTATACATTGTTGCAGATAAAAGTATAAAAAAATGGTTTACAAATCTCAGAGTACCCTTGTGAAGCTGTAGTATTGGCAATACATTTTCTAACAGCAGTCATTTAGTTAGCATGTTCAATGTATTGCCATTAGAGAAAGCACCGACGTAAGTTAAATAATTCAAATTGGAAATACAGTATAGTGAAAGGTGGAGACTGGTTTATTTTGAGGTCCATGCAGAACATGCTCAAAAACATCTTATATTTTTTTATTGGTATAAAATGTAATGCCTAGTCCCAGGCTCCTTCTCAAAAATACTGTAGCTGCTGACTTTTAGGACACTTACCAGTCCACGAATTCAGCGGTGTCTTCACCCCAACCATTTTTTTTCAATCAGCTCTTGGGTGCTGCCACCGCCCCCATGTCAGGTAAGGGAAACAGGCATGCGCTTTGTGATTGGTCTGGCAATGGGAAAGGAGGAGGGGCCCGAACTTCCGGATGACTTCCCCATAGCGAAGTCACCCGAAAGTGGTAGTGGGTAAACATTAAAATTCATCAGCAATAAAAAATAATAAACTGCCTCATAGGGGGTTATTTACGAAAGGCAAATCCACTTTGCACTACAAGTGCAAAGTGCACTGAAAGTTCCAAAGTCTATTCTACATTTTCACAGCTCTTACTGTGAAGAAACCTTTCCGTATTTGGAGATGAAACCTTTTTTCCTTTAGCTGTAAAGAGTGCCCCCTTGTCCTCTGTAATGATCGTAAAGTGAATAACTCAACACCAAGTTCACTATATGGACCCCTTATATATTTGTACATGTTGATCATATCCCCCCTTATTCTCCTCTTCTCAAGAGTGAATAAATTCAGTTCCTCTAATCTTTCCTCATAGCTGAGCTCCTCCATGCCTCTTATCAGTTTGGTTGCCCTTCTCTGCACTTTCTCCAGTTCTCCGATATCCTTTTTGAGAACTGGGGCCCAAAACTGAACTGCATATTCCAGATGAGGTCTTACTAATGATTTGTACACATGATATCTCTCTCTCTGGAGTCCATACCTCTCAATACAAGAAAGGACTTTGATTGCTTTGGAAACCGCAGCTTGGGTTGCATGCCATTATTGAGCTCATGGGCTTATGCTATTATTGAGCCTATGGGCTGCAGATGGGCACTGATTAGGTGGCATTGATAGGCACTGACCCTTATTTTGCTTCACAGTTCTTTATTTAAAATTGTAGTTTTTTTTCAAGAAATGTTCCTCTTAAAGTGAAGGTGCATGTTATACACTTGTGTGTGTTATACGCCGATAAATACGGTATATCCAAAAAACACACCCAAGCTCATCCTGATGCTGCGTACACACGACCGTTTTTCATGAAGAGAAAAATGTAATTTTTTTAATTGGTCGTTAAAAACGGTCGTGTGTGGGCTCCAGAGCATTATTCTCGTTGAGAAAAAATGGGCATTAAAAATGTAGAACATGCTCTACTCTTTCTCGTCGTATTTCACGTTGTCGTTTTTCTCGTCGTGTGTACGCTTTAACGTGCTAAAAACACGCATTCTCAAAAGCAAGTTACTTTGAGAAAAACTTTTTTTCCATGACATTAAAAACGGTTGTGTGTACGCGGCATTAGACTCTGCACCACACACAGTCACAAAGGCAAGAGAATTATTGTTGGGCAATGTTTTAGTTAATTTGCATTTAATTTTAATGGTTCAAAGAATATCAGGCAAAATGGTCGGCCCTCACACATGTTCACTTCATCAAATCTGGCACTCTTGGAAAAAAGTTTGGACACCCCTGGATAAGAAAAGGAAATAATTGATGGGTGTCTGCTCCTTTCAGCCAACTCAGCTTTTCTATAGAGTCAGGTGGTTGGATCTTTTACAGACAGAGCTCCAAGGAAAGCAAAAAGTTTAGGTGGGTAAATGACCCTCCCTCACATTTTTATTCTGTTTTCATTCATTGACAAAAAATTGAATTGATTTTCGTCAATTGACTCAATTTCAATTTTACTTTTGTTTAGTTTTCGTCACTCAAAACATGAAGCTGGTGAAAACTATGATGGAAATGTTTTCAGTAACAAAATTAACATTGGTGATAATCATCACTCTATATATTTATATATGTAGCGCTCACCCCTGAAGGAGCCGCTGGTTGTTGTTTGGGATCAGCATATCAAGTTACCTTGTAGTGTGTCTAGGGGTAGTAGCAGTGAGTAGTAGCAGTGAGCGAATGTCCAGTCACCAAATGGATTTTTAAATGCTTTATTCCAGGGCCCAACAACAGCCAACATCAACAGGAGATAGGAAAGGTTGATGAAGCAATAGAGAACAGTGCGGTATCAGGCCTGGACATGAAGCAGAGCAGTCCTGCTCTCAGTAGTAGTAGTTACAGTTCGTCGCCACTCTCACCAGAGTGGGTGAAGTGCTCCCGGACAGACCCTTGTCACAAGCCTGGCAACCGGAATGTCACTTTTAAGTTGCTGGGAGGAACAGATCTCTAGGACAGACCTGGCTCGGGCCTCTGCCACAGACTTAGTACTTCAGTACTCAAGAGAACAATTCGGATTGAGCGAATCCTCCCAGTAAATGCAATGAAAGGGGTCACCGGTTGACAGCTGACATGTACCTGTCAATTCTGGTAACCAGATCCCCGATGGTTCGTTCAAGCCCTCTTGGATAACCTGCCTCCGGGTTCTCCTCAAGCTGATCCCCACCGAACGGCACACAGCCTGGGATCTTCTCAGCAAGATTGGGGACCCAGCAAGTCACTGGGGCCCCCATCGACATCCAGATGGGTCTCCATAGAATAGGTGGTTCTGGCCAGGTGGGCCATGCGCGCGGGGTCCGTGGATGCCGCACCTGGAACGTGGACCCCATGCAGAGAAGAGGAACAGTCCACCTACCCAGAACACACGGCAGCTGCCACAGATATTCCCCTTCCCAGCATGCCCAGCGAGGGAAGAACTCCTCTAATTGGCTGCTGGGGAAAAGTGGCTCTGTCAGAACCCCTCTAGCGCCCACTGCCGCCCAGGGGTGTAATCACACCCCAGGGCCACATACTGGCCCACAGGACAGTTCTAAAACAGCAGCAGCCTGCAATTTGACAAAATTGTGACTGAGAGCAAACTACCTCTCCCATTCGCCCGCTAACTTTAGCGTAGCGCCTGTACTGAAAGTAAGGGGGCACTACATATATATATTGACTACTTGACTTCTACTATGCAGTATATATATATATATATATATATATATATATATATATATATATATATATATATATATATATATATATATATATATACCCAAATCGTCCCCTCCATTCCTCCTAGGACCTCCTGCTCTCTAGCTCCCTTGTTACCACCTCTTATGTTCGCCTTCAGGACTTCTCCAGAGCCTCTCCTATCCTCTGGAACACTCTGCCCAGGTATGTCCAATCAGCCTTTACTCTGTCCACCTTTAGGAGATCCCTGAAAACTCATTTATTTAGGGAAGGAAGCCTATCCCACACCCACCTAACAACTATGCCGAGCCACCCCCATCAGATCATTCCCGCAGCTAATACCTTTTGTACCACCTCCCCCCAATCTTTAGAATGTAAGCTCTACGAGCCGGACCCTTCTGTACCTTCTGTATTGAACTGTACTGTAATTGTGCTGTCTCCCCTCTACATTGTAAAGCGCTGCGTAAACTGTTGGCGCTATATAATTAGTGTATAATAATAATTGTAACGGGAGTCACGTTTGGGCACAGACAGGGCTGGCTTTAGGTGTTCAGGCGCCCTGTGCAAGCTAATCCTGTGGCGCCCCCCCCCCCCCCCAGACCGCTACACACTGATCGCTACACAATAAACTACCCACAGACCAATACAGAATAAACTACCCACTGACCGCTACACAATACACACTGACCACTACACAATACACTACCCAATACACACTCACCGCTACACAATACACTACCATACCTCCCAACTTTTCAACTTCAGAATGAGGGACAAATGAGCATAACTCCCGCGCATTTTCCGCAAATCGCGGGACAAACCCGCGAAATCCGGGACGGTTGGGAGGTATGCACTACCCAATACACACTGACCGCTACACAATACACTACCCACAGTCCACTACACAATACACTACCCACAGACCACTACACAATACACATTGACACTACAGCATTGGTGAACTACAAGGCCCAGCATTTTACTATAGGGGGGCATTGGTGGACTACAAGGCCCAACATTTATCAATGCCTCCTATAGTAAAATGCTGGGCCTTGTAGTCCACAATGGCTCTACAGTAAAATGCTGGGCCTTGTACTCCACCAATGCCTCCTATAGTAAAATGCTGCACCAATGCCTCCTTTAGTAAAATGCTGGGCCTTGTTGTCCACCAATGCCTCCTATAGTAAAAGCCCCAGCATTTTACTATGGAGGCATAACACGTTAGACACTGACTTTCTGGCTGCTCCCTCCCACTCCCCAGACCAATACCTACTCCCCCGGGCCAGCAGCAAAAAGTCACGAGGGAGATGAGTCTCTCACCTTTTTTTTTTCTCCCTACTGCCGACGCCTGTCACACTAAATGCCTGGGCCGCCCCGACGGACATGACCACTTGACAGAAGATGACAGAGGGGGGTAAGATGACAGAGGAGGGGGGTGACACAGAGGAGGGGGGGTATGCTGACAGAAGAGGGGGGGTATGCTGACAGAGGAGGGGGGGTATGCTGACAGAGGCAGGAGGGTAAGCTGACAGAGGCGGGGGGGTGACACAGAGGAGGGGGGGTGACAGAGTAGGGGGGGTGACAGTGACACAGAGGAGGGGGGTGACACGGAGGGGGGGTAAGCTGACAGAGGATGTGGGTGACACATAGGAGGGGGGTGACAGTGACACAGAGGAGGGGGGAAAGCTGATAGAGGGGGGGTGACACAGAGGAGGGGTTGACACAGAGGAGGGGGGGTAACACAGAGGAGGGGGGGTGACAGTGACACAGAGGAGGGGGGGTAATCTGACAGAGGAGGGGGGGTGACAGTGACACAGAGGAGGGGGGTGACACAGAGAAGGGGGGGTAAGCTGACAGAGGAGGAGGGGTGACACAGAGGAGGGGGGTGACATTATAACATCCTTTTTTTTTGTACGTTTTTTTAAATAAATTCAGTGTCAGGCTATCTGGTGCCCGCCCTCCTCATTGGAGTACAGGCGAGGGGGAGGAGGGAATGACACCTATCAGTTGTCAGCCTGCTAGGTTAGGGGGAGGAGAGGGGACCGGACAGGTGGCCTTACCGTTACTTTTCTTCAGCATGTACGGCGCCAGTCTGTCTGTCCCGTCCCGGTCCCGGCTTCAGTCAGACTCAGTGCCCTCTACTACTGGCGGCTGGCGCCGTTAGAATTTAAAGCTGCATGCATTACGCATGCACGCTTTACGAAACAGCGCCACTCTACACCAGGACAGTTGCGGGGGAGAGGAAGGAGGAAGGGGGGCCAAGGGGACCAGTGTGAGTGTGTGTCAGACACTTTGGGCGCGACGGCGGCGCCCCCCCTCTGCAGCGACGAGGTGCCGTGCTGGCTGCCTGCTGAGCAGTGACCTGGGCGGTGGCTGCCCCTGTCCCATTCAACACATCATTCAGGGTAAACTGACTGCGAGCTGTGACGGCCGCACGGCGCCACTGTCGTTCATGGCGCCCTGTGCGGTCGCACAGCCCGCACACCCCAAAGGCCGCCCCTGGGCGCAGATGGAGCCAGGAAATAAAGGGACATTAATAATAATTCATGTATTGCAGGATATCTTGAAATATTACAAGCTGTTTGTTTATTCTGATCCCAACAGGTCAATAGAGTGTATCATTCAATGTGGGGGACACATACTTTTGAGGTGTTAATTGAGTCGGGCTCCTAAGATATTTCATTGTCTATTGTGTGATGCTAATTACACTGTATTGTGTGAAAGTTCTATTGATGATAGATATGTGTTGGCAGACTGAAAGGTCAGATGTCTGACTTCTCAGGTGTAGTGGATTAGCATGTCAATTATGTCTACAAAGCAATGTGCATTATGTAGCAGGTGAATAGCTTATCGCGGAGTCAGAGCGTCTGTCTAAGATGTGGATTGAGTTAGTTAGGAACTCATTGTGTGATGCTAATACTGTGTGAATTCTATTGATGATAAATGTGGAATGTCATTAGCTAAAAGAATGTGTATTGAAGCTCCTTGTGTCATGTTATGGGTGGAGTTGAGTCATTGTCCATATTTGGTTTTCTAACTGTATATAACAAGGCTGAGTTACCATTAAAGGATTTATTAGTTTGACCCAGAGAACAGAGCTTGTGTCTCGTCTTTCTGGGGGAATTCTTAAGCCCTGTACACACGAGGAGACATGTCCGATGAAAACGGTCCGCGGACCGTTTTCATCGGACATGTCTCCGGGGATCTTTTGGTCTGATGGTGTTTACACACGATCAAACCAAAATCCCCGCAGACAGACAGCGCAGTGACGTGGCGGTGATGTTGACGCCGCGACGTCCGCAAACCAGGAAGTAAAATGCTTCCACGCGTGCGTCGATTCAAATCGACGCAGGCGCGAGATTTCGGTCCGCTGGTTAGTCGTACTAACCAGCGGACATGTCCGACGGACAGGTTTCCAGCGGACAAGTTTTAAAGCATGTTTTAAAACTTTTGTCCGCTGGAAACCTATCCGCTAGTCCGTACAAACGATCGAACATGCGGACCAGTTTCAGCGGACATGTTCGATCGTGTGCACGCGGCCTTATGGATCGGGTCAGCTGGATTGTTGGAGTGTTGGACAAGCTGTCTTGGGTTGGTGGAATGGAAGATCGTAAACAGTGATAACCCCTGACCTTTACAATAATAAATAATATATATATATATATATATATATATATATATATATACAGTATATATATATATATACATATATATATATATATATATATATATACACACACACATACATTTTTTTTTTCTTTTTTGCATATACTTTTAAACATTTCTCTCACTTGCCCATGTTTTGTCTTTCCAGGTATTAAACGACAGAACTGCATGTACAATTCAGGTAAGAATGCCCTTTCTTTGGAATCAGAAATGGGCTTTGCCCATCCATCGTATATCATACCTGAGGTTGCTGGCGGGAATGTGAAACACAATTTTGTGATTTGCATAATAGAAGGTGTGCGTGGCACCTATCCCTGGGATGGCAGAAGTGAGAGATCCTTGTTTCTTTTTTGCTCAGCACAGTATGGTTCCTCCCACCATCTCTAATGTCTTGTAGTAACATACAAGTCAGCAAGAGAAACTATTGCATCCAGTAAAAGGAGCAGGTAGTCACACACCTTGAGATGTAGAATACCTGCAGTGCAGTAATGTAGTGGCGCTTCAACACACAGGCTGCTGGAAAGGTTAGAATAGGTCAGATTAGTGCCTCTGTTCCATCAGATTTGGCGACCTGTCAGATTTAGTAATGGAAATGACATTCTGTCAGGGCCACCTTGGTACAATCCGCACTCGTCCACACTAAAGACCCATACACACGACTGGATTTCTCGATGGGAATTGTGTGATAACTGCCTGTTGTTGGAAAATTGGACCGTTTGCCAATCCATCGGACAATTGTTGTCGGAGCCGCAGGCACTCTCACGGGGCACATGGCGGGAACTCGCGCACGCGAGCTAGGTGGCAAATTTAAAGGGACGTACAGGTATGCCCATTTGCCTGCCAGTGCAATTCTGCCGATGTATATCTGCGTGCGGCGGTCGGCAAGTGGTTAAAATGTACCAATATAACGTTACCATAGTAGGAGATCAGTAATTTTTTTTTTACTCATTATGTTTGCTTATAACAATGAATTTCATTGCTATATGTAAGCATTTTACTGAATGAAATCTATACATTGTTTGTTTTGTTGTGATTAGATGTGATTGGCCACAGCTGATCACCTGGCACGGATGGGATGTGATTGGTCCAGTCTGTACTATGTGATCACAGTGAGCAATCACAGCCAGCAACACAATTGTATACAATGAATGGAATTAAAGTAAGCCATCCATTTTTTACAATAGTCATGTACTATGATGTGATTGGTTACAGCAGTCACATGGTCCTAGCAGCGGGCCGGTACAGTGATCAGTTGTCGGCTGTGTCCTTTGGACGCAGCTGGCGACAGATTGTGCCACTGTGTGATCCAGGAGGACGTCATATGACATCCACCAGGATCAGCGAGAGGCTGGCCCAGGCATCATTCGCCCATAGGCCGGACAGGAACCAGTTAAGCCAAGTGACAGTTATTTTTTTAAATCTAATTGAACTTGGAGTTGAAAATAACTTCTGCTTATTTCTGGAAGTAAACATTCTTATTCTGATGTTAAATTTGTAAATTTAGCTTTTTTTGCACAGAATAAAAGAACCCTTTTTGAGTATGCACATAAAAACTATTGTTATCAATGAATCAAGCAAACAATGTCTTCAGGTTGCATTTCCATGTGATCTGCTGTCCTTGACGCTGAGCACGTGCACTCAACGTCTTTGGTGGACCATGGCGCGGCCTGTTCTGAGCGGAACCTGTCCTGTTAAAGGGGTTGTAAAGGAAATTATTTTTTTCATAATAAGCATCCTTTACCTGCAGACATTCCTCTTTTCACTTCCTTATTGTTCGTTTTTGCTCAGAAGTTGCTCTATTTCTTCTCTGTTCTGTTCACTTCCTGCTTGTCTGATTGTTACTGACCACCGTGATGGGAGACTTTACTGCGGTGGTCAGTAACGTGCTCTCCCCCTCCTGGGAACTACATCTGTGCGGCAGGACACTCTCTACATGTTAGAGACTTCAAGGAGGTGTGAATTACTGGGCGTGCCGCAATTCATACTGGGAAATGTAGTTCTTACATGAACGAGTGATGCAAACCAGGAAGTGAATGAGAGAACAGAAATTAGAATGCCGGAGGTGAAATAGATGAAGGAATTTAATAGGTATTTACTCGTTTGTTAACACAATCATTACACTATTCTGTCTGTCTACCCTGCAGACATTAATTTTAGGCAAAAAATGTTTTTCCTTTACAACTCCTTTAAACCACTGTATGGTGGTACTGTAGCTCAGTTTCAGGGTCTTGGCAATCTTCTTCAAGGCCTAGACCATCTTTATGTAGAGCAACAATTATTTTTTAACCACTTAAGCACTGCCTCCTGCACATTTACGTCGCCAGAATGGCACGGTTGCGCACAGCCGTGGGTCACGGGCGCGCGCCCGTGACCTGGTCCGAAGCTCCATGACCGCACCCGCGGGACCCGTTTGCCGCCGGTGTACCGCAATCGGTCACAGGAGCTGAAGAATGGTGAGAGGTAAGTGTAAACACACCTTCCCCGTTCTTCACAGTGAAAATGTCACTGATCGTCTGTTCCCTGATTATAGGGAAAGGCGTTCAGTGATGTCACACGTCCAGCCCCGCCCCCCTACAGTTAGAAACACACATGAGGTCACACTTAACCCATACAGCGCCCCCTAGTGTTTAACTCCTAAACTGCAACTGTAATTTTCACAGTAATCAGTGCATTTTTATAACACTCTTTGCTGTGAAAATGATAATGGTCCAAAAAATGTGTCAAAATTTGTCCGATGTGTCCGCCATAATGCCGCAGTCACGAAAAAAAAATCGCTAATCGCTGCCATTAGTAGTAAAAAAAAAAATATTCATAAAAATGCCAAAAAACTATCCCCTATTTTGTAAACGCTATACATTTTGTGCAAGCCACTCGTTAAACTCTTTTTGTGATTCTTTTTACCAAAAATAGGTAGAAGAATACGTATCGGCCTAAACTGAGAAAATAAAATAAAACATTTATATATTTTTTTGGGGGATATTTATTATAGCAAAAAGTAAAAAATATATATATTTTTTTTAAATTGTCGCTCTATTTTTGTTTATAGCCATGTCCGGGTCTTAAGTGGTTAAGATCACCCGAGAGTTCTTTGCCATGAGGTGCCATGTTGAACGTCCAGTGACCAGTATGAGAGAGTGAGAGCAATAATACCAAATTTAACACACCTGATCCCTATTCACACCTGAGACCTTGTAACTCTAACGAGTCACATGACACCAGGTAGGGAAAATGGCTAATTGGGCCCAATATGGACATTTTCAATGTCAGCGGTTTAGACATGAATGGCTGTGTGTTGAGTTATTTTGAGGGGACATCAAATTTACACTGTTATACAAGCTGTACACTCACTACACAACATTGTAGCAATGTGTCATTTCTTCAGTGTTGTCACATGAAAAGATAAAATTAAATATTTACAAAAATGTGAGGGGTGTACTCACATATTTAATATTATTAATATAAATTGTATTTCACAGTTTGGTATAAAAATATACTTGTTTATAAGGCATAGATATTTGTACATTCGATGTGTAATGTTGCAAGTTTTTTACATTTTTATTGATGATACACAGTATTGTTTGATTACATTGAATATGATTCGGAACACTGCGTATGCATTTTTTGCACATACATTTGGATTGTATAGTATAGCGTGGCACAGGAGGTCTGGTGCTAGAATTATTGCTCTCACTCTGACGCTCGTGATAATACCTCCCATGTGTGGTGCGATCACCGTTTACATATGCGTGTGGGAGTTATGTTTGCATTCTTATTTGCGCATAAGCACGGGGGGGGGGGGGGTGCTTTAATTTGTTTTTGTCATTATTATTATTTATTTTGTACATTTTTTTTTAGTACTAACTTTATTGCTATCACAAGGGATGAACAATATCCCTTATGACAGCATGGGCCATGACAGGCAGGGCCATTTTAATGCAAGGGCACTCCTGGGCACCACCCAGGGGCCCCAGGCACATGGGGGCCCCCACAATAATCTTGCATTACATCGTACTTGCCAACTGACCCGGATTTGCTGGGACAGTCATGCTTTTTACTAAACTGTCCCGATATGGTCGTGTCCCGGGAAGCGTCCCATAACCTATACTGTGCCCTCCTGATTCCAGTGTTGTACCCTCCTGCCCCCCTGGACTGTGCACTTCTGACCCTCCCCCTCCCCTGTACTGTGCCCTTCTGCATTCCACCCTGTACTGTGCCCTTTAAGTTGACTAGTCTTCGATTTATGGAACGTTTTCGTTTTGTAAAATTGATTTTATTGAAAGTACTAATGAATAGATGTTTAATTCTATCAACTATTTATTTCTTTAACCCCTTCCATACTGGCCATTGTCACCCCCTTCCTGCCCAGACCAATTTTTAGTTTTCAGCGCTGTTGCACTTTGACAATTGCGCGGTCATGCAACACTGTACCCAAATTAAATCGTTATGTTTTTTTCCCCCACACAAATAGAGATTTCTTTTAGTGGTATTTGATGATCTCTGCGGTTTTTATTTTTTGCGCTATAAACAAAAGAAGAGCGACAATTTAAAAAAAAACACAATATTTTTTACTTTTATTTAATAAATATCAAAAAAAAAATTTAAGTTTTTTTTTTTTTCCTCAGTTTAAGCCGATACGTATTCTTCTACGTATTTTTGGTAAAAAAAAACGCAATAATCGTATATTGATTGGTTTGCGCAAAAGTTATAGCGTCTCCAAAATAGGTGATAGATTTATGGCATTTTTTTTTTTTACTAGTAATGGCGGCGATCTGCGTTTGTTTTTTTTGTGACCGTGACATTGCGGCGGACATATCGGACACTTTTGACACGTTTTTGGAACCATTCACATTTACACAGCGATTAGTGCTATAAAACTGCACTGATTACTGTGTAAATGTGACTGGCAGGGAAGGGGTTAACACTAGGGGGCGCTGAAGGGGTTAAAATGTTTCCTAAAGTATGTTCTAACTGTAGGGGGAGGGGCACTCGCAGGGGGAGGAGACCGATGTGTGTTCCTCTGTACTGGGAACACACATCGGTCTCCTCACCGCTGACAGGAGGTGGATCTGTGTGTTTACACACACAGATCCACACTCCTGCCGCGATCAGCGGTAATCGCGGGTGCCCGACGGCTATCGCGGCCGTCGGGCATGCGCACGGGATCGCGATTGGTGCCGCGGGTGCGTGCGCCCTAGAACGCCGTGAAGACAGGACGTTCTGTGACGGCCAGTCTCATCGGCGAGGGGTTGTTCAAGACGTAAATCCCCTATGGCCTGGTATTGAAGGGGTTAAAGTGTGTAAATTGGGGCAAGCAGCTGGGGCCCCAGTGAATTACTTTGCCCAGGGGCCCATGGTGCTATTAAGACGGCTCTGATGACAGATCCGCTTTATGGAGAGATCTGGGGTCTATTAGACCCCCAATATCTTCTCTAGCCTCCAATGCAGACGATCAGACGCAGATCGGTCGGATCGGCTACTAAACAAAGAAGCAGAACCAGAAGTCGCGACATAGAGAGGGTGGAACAACGTCCGTTCCTTCTCTCTCAATTCTGCGCAGCCATCGCCGCCAATCGAGATAGCAGAGCACATTAAAGGGGCCAACCGGAGGGGGGTGGGACCCCCTTCCACTACCCGCAGAAGTGGTCAAGAGGCTGATCAGCCACCCAAATCACTTCTGCATTAGAGGGAATCGCCAACTGAAAATTGTCATACCTGGATGATGCCGGTAGGTGGCGGTATAACCACTGCAGGAGTCTGGTTAACAGACACTATATTGTACATTACACATTTCTGACCAAAGTGTTCATTGTCTCCACAGTTGCTGGTTGCTAATCAGTCCCTGACTATTTTAATGACGGTCTTCTTTAAGGTCGGCTCAGGCAAAGAGTTGGCTTTCTATTTTATTTTCAGTGCACATAAAATCACATGTAATGGTAACGTTTCATTTTTAAAAACGATAGTGCTGATGTGCGTGCATATCTGTGAGACTATTTCTTGTGGCACAACAATCAAAGCCCGTCTTATGAGTTCACAAAGGTTTCATTTATTATTCCGCACTCCTTTAAGCCCATTCGCTGTTCACCGGCCGCAGTTCGACCAACACCCAATGTTCGCTGTGCGCGCCGCGTTACTGCTCCAGTTCGGGTGCCCAAAAGGTACCCCAGGTCTTGTATAATTCGAGCAATACCCCTGTACTATACCCAGGCCATCTAAATTGACCACCAACCCCATAAAGGCTGATTTAACCACTTGCCTACCGGGCACTTTTACCCCCTGTCACACTTTAAATGACAATTTAAATATATATATATATATATATATTTGCCCTGGTGCACATTGCTGCTACTTTGAAATCGCGCTACTTCACTTGAAGTAGCGTGATTTTGGCTGCTACTTGATAGACATCTGTGTGGCTTCATACACAGATGTCTATAGAAATCGCACCTGAAATCGGCAAAACTAGTGCAGGAACTACTTTTGCAAATCGGTGCGGCACCGCAAAATCGGTGTCGCTCAGATTGGAACAGTTCCATTGCCTCCAATAGGCTGCGACTTGTCATGTGATTTGATCTCTCAAATCGCATGACAAATTGCTCCAATGTGAACCTAGGCTTATAGACAGATAGAGATTTCTTTTGGTGGTAATTAACCACTTTAGCCCCGGACCATATTGCTGTCCAATGACCAGAGCACGTTTTGCGATTCGGCACTGCGTCGCTTTAACTGACAATTGCGCGGTCGTGCGACGTGGCTCCAAAACAAAATTGGCGTCCTTTTTTCCCACAAATAGAGCTTTCTTTTGGTGGTATTTGATCGCCTCTGCGGTTTTTATTTTTTGCGCTATAAACAAAAATAGAGCGACTATTTAAAAAAAAATGCAATATTTTTTACTTTTTGCTATAATAAATATCCCCCAAAAATATATTAAAAAAAACATTTTTTTCCTCAGGTTAGGCCGATACGTATTCTTCCACATATTTTTGGTAAAAAAAAATCGCAATAAGCGTTTGATTGGTTTGCGCAAAAGTTCTAGCGTTTACAAAATAGGGGGTAGTTTTATGGCATTTTTATTAATATTTTTTTTTTTACTAGTAATAGCGGCGATTGGCGTTTTTTTTTAAGTACTGCGACATTATGGCGGGCACTTTGGACACTTTTGACACATTTTTGGGACCATTGTCATTTTTATAGCGATCAATGCTATAAAAATGCATTGTATTACTATAAAAATGCCATTGGCAGTAAAGGGGTTAACACTAGGGGGCGGGGAAGGGGTTAAGTGTGTTCCTGGGTGTGTTCTAACTGTATGGGGGGTGGCCTCACTAGGGGAAATCACTGATCTTCTGTTCATACATTGTAAACACACATAGCTCCCGGTCCCCGCTCTGTAACGAGCGATCGCGTGTGCCCGGCGGCGTTCGTGCCCGCCGGGCACAAGCACGGGATTCGGGGGAGAGCGGGCACGCGCCCCCTAGTGGCCGCAAAGTAGCCGACGTAGAGCTACTGGCTCTCGCCCAGGAGAGCCGTCCTGCCGCAGTAATATGACGGCGGCTGGTCGGCAAGTAGTTAATTGCAGCTGTTTTGTTTTTGCTAAACAAACTGAAAAACAGAAAACAAACAGTTTTTCTTATGCTGGCCATACACCTATAGATTATCTGCAGATTTTCTATGGTTCGATGGAAAAAGTGGAACAGATTCCTCCATCTACACTGAACTGTGTGGATGGAGGAATCTCCCACTGGGCCAAGCTTCCATATCTTGCTAGTCGGCCCCGCTGGCTCTCAACCTAAACAATGACTGCACCCAATCAGAATGTTCAGGTATTGAGAGCCAGCGGGGCCGACTAGCAAGATATGGAAGCTTGGCCCAGTGGGAGATTCTTCCATCCACACAGTTCAGTGTAGATGGAGGAATCTGTTCCACTTTTTCCATCTAACCATAGAAAATCTGCAGATAATCTATAGGTGTATGGCCAGCATTAGTTTCTGTTATAAAGTTTAGTAAATAAGAAATGTTTCTCTTTCACTGATGGGCACTGAGGAGGCTGCACTGACAGGCACTAAAAGGCTGCACTGATGGGCACTGATGCGTTGGCACTGATATGCACCACTGATGGGCACTAAGTTGGCACTGATATGCAACACTGATGGGCACTAATGAGTTGGCACTGATGGGCACTGATGAGGAGGCACTGATATGCAACACTGATGGGCACTAATGAGTTGGCACTGATGGGCACTGATGAGGAGGCACTGATATGCAACACTGATGGGCACTGATGAGTTGGCAATGATATGCAATGATATGCAACACTGATGAGCACTGATGGGCACTGATAGGCGGCAGTTTTTCTTAGTTTCTGTAATAAAATTTAGTAAATAAGAAAGTTTTCTTTTTCACTAATGTGCGCTGATGAGGCTGCACTGACAGGCACTAAAAGGCTCCACTGATGGGCACTGATGCGTTGGCACTGATGAGGAGGCACTAATATGTAAACACTGGGCAATGATGAGTTGGAACTGATATGCAACACTGATGAGTTGGCACTGATATGGCACTGATATGCAACACTGATGAGTTGGCACTGATTTGCAGCATTGATGGGCACTGATGAGTTGGCAGTGATGTGCAACACTGATGGGCCATGATGAGGAGGCACTGATATGCAACACTGATGGGCCATGATGAGTTGGCACTGATATGCTACACTGATGAGTTGGCACTGATATGCTACACTGATGAGTTGGCACTGATGGGCACTGATGAGTTGGCACTGATGGGCACTGATGGGCACTGATGAGTTGGCACTGATATGCAGCACTGATGAGATGGCACTGATGAGGAGGCACTGATATGCAACACTGATGAGTTGGCACTGATATGCAACACTGATGGGCACTGATATGCAACACTGATGAGTTGGCACTGATATGCAACACTGATGAGTTGGCACTGATATGCAACACTGATGAGTTGGCACTGATATGCAACACTGATGAGTTGGCACTGATATGCAACACTGATGAGTTGGCACTGATATGCAACACTGATGAGTTGGCACTGATATGCAACACTGATGAGTTGGCACTGATATGCAACACTGATGAGTTGGCACTGATATGCAACACTGATGGGCACTGATGAGTTGGCACTGATGAGTTGGCACTGATATGCAACACTGATGAGTTGGCACTGATATGCAACACTGATGAGTTGGCACTGATATGCAACACTGATGGAGGCACTGATGGACACCGAGCCTAGATTCACAATGTAGCGATGTGTGAACCATTGCAATTCCAGCGCCGGTTCGCACATCGCATTTCTCCCCGAGGCAGTTCACACTGCCCTCTGCGAACCGCTGTGGGTGTCAATACATTGTTAATGACACCCCCTGATTGGTTCACGGATCGCAGTGCGAACTGTGAACTCGCACAGGAATTATATTGCATGGGTGAAAACACCCATGCCATCCGATTCCAGCGCGGGAAAAAAGTCCCTGCACTATTCTCCTGCAAATACAATGCGAGTTCAGCCATACAACTGTTGGGGCTGCACTGATCTTCAGGACACTGATGATCAGTCCCCCGATTGTCAGTGCAGATATCCCCACCGAGGAACTGTCAGTGTGGGGAAAGGAATGCCGATAACCAGCATTTCCTGTTTACCATGTGATCACCTGTGTCCAATCACACCTGATCACAGTGTATAGAGCCTATGTCAAAGGCTCTTTACCATGATCTGTGACACATTCAAGGGAGATGCGCTGCCCCTGTCTGTGTATATTTCCATTTCTCAGTTTTATATTTATCTTATACATTTTGTCTTTCAGCCCCAGCAACACTAAAGAACAGAAATGAAGTCACAGCGCCCCTGCTGGTCGGGTTTAGCATTGCCCTCACATCATTTGGCCTGATTAGCTGAAGTTACACTTTGGAATTTGGAGTTAATATGAAGAATTTTTATTTGGACTGAATAAACATGTAATTCCAAGGAATGATGACTGTTTTGAGGACAGATTTTCTGCAGGCTATTCCCAGGATTGTCACTCTGCATGCTGAACAGCCCCTCCACGGCCATGTGCATGAAGCCCAATAGCTGCTGTATTTATACAGCAACACTTGGCTGTCATTTTGACAGTTGGGAATTGCTGGCAAATGTGATGACCCGGACATACGATGGGAAATTCCAACGAGAAAAGTCCGATGTGAGCTTTTGGTCAGAAATTCCGACCGTGTGTAGGCTCCATCGGACTTTTGCTGTTGGAATTTCCGCCAACAAAAGATTGAGAGCTGGTTCTCAAACTTTCAGAAATTCCGTTCGTCTGTAGCAATTCCGACGTGCAAAATTCCGACGCATGCTCGGAAACAATTCGACGCATGTTCGGAAGCGTTGAACTTCGTTTTCTCAGCTCATCGTAGTGTTGTTTGTCACCGCATTCTTGGCGGTGGAACGTTCAGAGAACTTTTGTGTGACCGTGTGTATGCAAGCCAAACTTGAGCGGAATTTCGTCAGAAAAAACATCCAAGGTTTTTCCAACGGAAAATGCTATCGTGTGTACGCGGCATAAGAAAGGTGGAGGGATAGCATGCAGAAGGACACGCCCTGTGTACTTCCATGAGATTCTCCAGAGTAGTACATTCACATTTACAACTGGTGAAAAGTACATTCAATGTTTTTTTCAGCAAATTCATAAGTGGATAACATTTTGTTACCTATTGGAGTTCAGCTTTAAAGGGGTTGTAAAGGTATTTTTTCCCTAAATATCTTCCTTTCCCTTAGTGCAGTCCTCCTTGTCTTACCTCATCCTTCCATTTTGCTTTTAAATTTCCTTATTTCTTCTGAGAAATCCTCACTTCCTGTTCTTCTGTCTGTAACTCACCACAGTAATGCGAGGCTTTCTCCCTGGTGTGGAGAAAGCCTCTTGAGGGGGGAGGGGGCGAGCAGAAGAGTCAGGACGCTCACTAACACACAGCTCCTTTCTCTATCTGCAACGTAGTCCATTGGAGAGGGCGAGCACTACACCCCACACCAGGGAGAAAGCCTTGCATTACTGCGTGGAGTTACAGACAGAAGAACAGGAAGTGAGAATTTCTCAGAAGAAATAAGGACATCTAAAAGCAAAATGAAAGGAGGACTGCACTAAGGTAATAGAAGCTATTTAGGGGGGAAAAAATCCTTTACAACACCTTTAATTCTAGTTATAATGTTGCTGCAGAGCAACAAAGGTACATTTCTTTTACAGTAAGTGATTTTAGCAGATTTTCATAATGAAAACAAATCTGTGTTTTTATACATTTTTAATTCAATGTGACACGATGATGACATTTAGTTTGCTCCTCCTGGTATCATAAGCAATTGCATTTTTTTTTCAAAAATGTCGCTCTATTTTTGTATATAGCGCAAAAAATAAAAATCACAGATGCGATCAAATACCACCAAAAGAAAGCTCTATTTGTGGGAAGAAAAGGACGCCAATTTTGTTTGGGAGCCATGTCGCACGACCGCGCAATTGTCTGTTAAAGCGACGCAGTGCCGAATTGTAAAAACCCCTTGGGTCATTTACCAGCATATTGGTCCGGGCCTTAAGTGGTTAATACTGCTGATCTGCTCCCGCCTCTTTGCAGCCACATCCTCTCTACATGTGCTCTAGTGAAGGCTGCCTGGTATTTCTGAGAGCAGTTTTCCAGATGGCGACAACAGCAGACCAAGACAGGGACAGCGTTGTCACCCTATAACGGGTACATAACAAGAGATGAGGTAATGTAGAGCAGATATCCTACATACTCAATGTGTTGAACCTCAAAACGGCATTTCAAAAATGACGGTACCCAAAAAGTTCAATAGGTGGCGCTTTAATTGCCTTCACATAGTTACATAGTAGGTGAGGTTGAAAAAAAGTCCATCAAGTCCAACCTATGTGTGTGATTATATGTCAGTGTTACATTGTATATCCCTGTATGTTGTGGTCGTTCAGGTGCTTATCTAATTATTTTTTCTGAAACTATCTATGCCCCCCTACGGAGACCACCGCATGTGGAAGGGGATCCCACATCCTTGCCGCTTTTACAGTAAAGAACCCTCTACATAGTTCAACCACTTAAGACCTGGACCTTTATGCAGGTAAAGGACCCGGGCAGTTTTTGCGATTCGGCACTGCGTCGCTTTAACTGACTATTGCGCGGCGACGTGGCTCCCAAACAAAATTGGTGTCCTTTTTTCCCCACAAATAGAGCTTTCTTTTGGTGGTATTTGATTACCTCTGCGGTTTTTATTTTTTGTGCTAAAAACAAAAATAGAGCGACAATTTTGAAAAAAAATGCAATATTTTTTACTTTTTGCTATAATAAATATCCCCCAAAAAGATATAAAAAAACATTTTTTGCTCAGTTTAGTCCGATACGTATTCTTCTACATATTTTCGGTAAAAAAAAATCGCAATAAGCGTTTAACGATTGGTTTGCGCTAAATTGATAGCGTTTACAAAATAGGAGATAGTTTTATTGCATTTTTATGTTTTTTTTTTTTTTTTTTTTATACTACTAATGGCAGCGATCAGCGTTTTTTTTCATTACTGCGACAATATGGCGGACACATCGGACAATTTTGACACATTTTTGGGACCATTGTCATTTTCACAGCAAAAAATGCTATACAAATGCACTGTTTACTATGAAAATTACAATTGCAGTTTGGGAGTTAACCACTAGGGGGCGCTGTAGGGGTTATGTGTGACCTCATATGTTTTTTTCTAACTGTAGGGGGTGGGGAGGGACGTGTGACATCATTGATCGTGTTTCCCTATATTAGGGAACACACGATCAATGAAGCTGCCACTGTGAAGAACAGGGAAGGTGTGTTTACACACAGCTCTCCCCCTTCTTCAGCTCCGGGGACCGATCGCGGGACTCCGGAGGCGTTCGGGTCCCGCGGCCACGGAGCTTCGGACACTTAAAGAGGACGTACAGGTATGTGCTTGTGCCCAGCCGTGCCATTCTGCCGACGAGGTGGTCCTTAAGTGGGTAAGGTTAAACCTCTTTTCTTCTAATTTTAATGAGAGGCCACGTGACTTTGATGAAGGCTTCTTAGCCGAAACACGTCAGCGCAGCCTGTACCTGTGTGTCACAACACTGGTGAAAGGGAGTGAACCACAACTGCGGTTAGCAAGGATTTCAATGCACTTTTCTATTATGTGAGAATTCAGTATTGGACCCCAGGCGTCACTCCAATCCGAGAACAGGATTTTGGGGGTTCACTACATCATCTCTCTCTCACATAAGGAATGCGTTGGGCTACTAAGGGTGGACATATAACAACATGTGTCCAAGCCCCTAGCCTTAAAAGATTACAATGTATGTGAAGATTCCACTGCACTTTAGTTTTAGATCTAGAGTGATTATCAGTAGCGAACCCCAGGCGTCACTCCAATCAGGGAACAGGAGTTTGGGGGTTCTCTACATCATATCACTTTAACATAAAGAATGCATTAGGTTACTAAGTAAGCAGGTATTAAAATACCTTTAAACCCTAGCATAGGAAAGTTAAGGAGAACATGTTCAGTAACTTAGGGCATGGGCCCATAAACCAGTAACAACTTATGTCAAGCGCGTAGTAATTATTCAAGGTGTAGGCAACTGCTAGTTGAGTAAGAGAGGCAAATAGAGCTCAGATAATTTGAGAGTGTATGTCCCTTTTAAGATACTCCACAACAAGTAGCCGAGAACACAACAGACAATCTCAAGGAGTATGCTAGTACTTAGTAAGCCAGAGTTCAATACAGCAACTGATTAGAAGCAATATATGTAGTAGATGATTCTAAAGGCACTACAAGTGAAACAATGGCTACTTATCCGTTTGCAGAGGGTGGCTCAGATTCACAAAGCACTTACACCGACGTAAGTACTGTGCGCCCGTAAGTGCAATTTTGTGCCAACATATCTGTGCACCGGACCCACAAACCAACATACGCCTAAAAACTGGCCACCCTACGCCGACGTAGCTTACATTCCCTGGCGTAGCGTAGGCATACTTTTTGGCTGGACGTATGTTGCTGCTCCCATTGATTAGGCATTCAAACATGCAAATGAGGGAAATACGTCGATTCACGAACGTAGGTGCGCCCGGCACATGCTGCGCGAGGTGCGCGTAAATTGTAAGTCCGGTGTAAAGTTATTCCCCATAGATGAGGAGCAACCCGGCAACAGACATGCAAAGGTCTGCCCCAGAGAACACAGGCTGGCATATTGGGCGTACGTTACGTTCACGGCGTACGTGGTGATCCGGCGTAGCGTAGCTTAGGAAGTTGTGCCGGCGTAGTTGTGAGCATGCGCGTAAGGGTGCAGTTTCATGCGTCCACATCACGGCTACGTCACGGCGCATGCCCACTTGTAACATGGGAGAATTATCGTTTTATCTCTGGAGTTGATCCCCTTTTTAAAGCATGCCATTATTCTATTTGATTTGTTAGCAGCAGCTTGGCATTGCTGAGCCTATCATCTACAGTACTATAGGGTGACCAGACATCCCCGGTTTCTGAGGACCGACCCCGGATTGAGGACACTTTCCCCGGACCAAGTCTGTCCCCGGTTTTGTCCCCGGATTGGATTTAAACAGGAGCTGGGCAATTTCAAAGACAGTTGGTGCAAAATTAAAATAAAAAAATCTGAATTACACACCCCCGCTCCGCCGCTCCTACTAGCTTAGGTTGGTGTATTTTTCTCCATTATCTGTGCCCCTTTCTGATGATCATGTGCTGGTCTTTCTTCAGTTTTGGGTGCATGCCAATTCTGCTCCGCTCGCATGTTCTTCTGCCTTGGCTCAAGTTCCGGCCAGCGGCCCGCCTGCTTATCTCCTTACCTTCCCTGGTGGAGTGATCTTACTTTGCTCCCCACCCAGTAGTAGCCGGGGCCCAGAGAGTAATTCCTCGTACACACATACAGGATTTCCGGTGGGAAAAATTCCCATCGGAAATCCAGAGGGAAAGCAGAGAACCTGCTTAGTTCAGTCTTTCCCATACACACAATCAGTTTTCCCGACAGGAAAACTGCGATGGAGCTTTGGCCAGGGATCCCGGCCGTGTGTATGCTCCATCACAGTTTTTCCCATAGGAAAAGTCCCTGGTCCTCTTTTTTTGCCGACGGTTTTTGGGCAGTTTTCCCGTCGGAAAAACTGCGAGGTGCATACATACGGCTGGGATTCCAGGCCAAAAGCTCTCCTCAGTTTCCCCTGTTGGGAAAACTGTGTGTACGTGGCTTTAGACTTGACAGGTTGTGAGGCAGGCGGTGGGCCCCAACTAGGAGCCATGTAGAGCTGACTGCGCAGGCTCCGTATAAAGCCAACTTGCAGCCCTGCATGTTCGTGTTTTTTGGGAAACGCTGTGACCCGCCTATGCAATACGGGGGGCGGGGCCTTATCCGCCATGGGGAACTTTTTCCAAAAATTTAGTGCGACAACTATATCAGAAGATTCAGCATTTTTCCTATTACATCTGTCAGATACCCCCTGGGGAGCAAACGGGAATTCATTGATACATAATCTGCTGAATGCTGCTAAAGCATGCATACCGCTTAAATGGAAACAAAGACAACCACCTACTTTGAGTATGTGGATGAGTAAGGTAGAAGAAATGAACAGAATGGAAGATCTGATATGGACAAGTAGGAAAAAAAGAGAAATATACTGTAAAATTTGGACACCATGGAATAACTTGATTTAGTCGGAAGGAGGTGTTGGATTAATGGAAGAGGAGTAAGGGAGGTCTTTCTTTTTTCTTTTTTTTTGGGGGGGGAGGGGAATTTGGGAAGAATAAGTAAATAAGGATCTAGAGGTATCAAAGGGGGTGGGAGAAACAGGGAGAGGGATAAGATAATGTGGAAGGTCAGGAGGTCAGTGGAGGTGTTACCCCCCTTGGTCAGACACTAAGAAATAGTATACTGATGATGGTTGGAACAGAGTCCTCCCCTGCGGAGCCCCCCCCATCCTAATATGAGATTTTGATGGGGTACGCTCTTCCTGGGGAAGGGAGAAGCGGGAAGTGAGGATTATTAGTGGGAAAGATACCTGTTAAGATTCTGTTGGAACAGAAAGAGAAATTGTATTAGTATTGAGATTGTGTAATGTAACTGTTACTCTGATGTTGAGAGCAATGCTTGGTGTGAAACAGGAGAAGTTCTGTTTTCGCTCCGTTGAGTTTAAGATAACTCTTTGTCATCCAGTCCTCTATCAAAGAGAGGCATGTCTCTAGATTGAGGTGGTGATTCTTTCTGTTGCAGATGCGGAAGTACAGTTGCGTGTCATCTGCATATGAGTGGTAAAGCAGTTTTTGGCTGCTAATAATCTCAAAAAGAGGACGAAGATAGATGTTAAACAGCACCGGTGACAGAGGCGATCCTTGAGGGACTCCGCGCGATAATGTGCGTTTCTCAGATGTAAAAGGTCCTAACTTCACTATTTGCGATCGGTTTTCCAGAAAAGAGGAGAACCAAGATAAATCGCCTTCTGCGACTCTGGCTACTTCAGCCAGCCGAGTCAGTAACAGTTTGTGGTCTACAGTGTCGAAAGCTGCACTTAGGTCCAACAGAACTAGAAGATAAGATTCTCCTTCATCTGCGGCCTCGAGAGCATCGTCCCATATTTTGAGCAGCGCTGTTTCAGTCCCGTGTCCGGGACGGAACCCTGATTGCAATGGGTCAAGTAGCTTGTGGGTATCCAAATGCTGTTGCAGCTGTTGTACCACTACTTTTTCCATTACCTTTGAGAGTACATTGAGGCCTGTTATGGGACGGCGATGGAGTGGGTCCTTGGGGTCCAGGGAGGGTTTCTTCAGGATGGGTTGGATTATACCTTCTTTCAACTGTGAGGGCACTATGCCCTCCATGAAAGACTGGTTGATAAGCTGCGTGATGGGAGGAGCCAGGATGTCGGCGCATTCCTTCAGCAGTTTTGTGGGGATAATATCATTTGGCGCTGTGCCATTACGCAAAGCACCAATGATATTTTTAGTGGCATCGAGGAAGATGGGTTCCAGGGTGAACTTACCTGATATAGGAGAATTACTATGGGTGTTGTGTGAGAAACTGCGGGGGGGGGGGGGGGCTGAGGGGGGGAATTGTTTTGCTGAATGCTTTCACGGATTGCCTCGATTTTATTAATGAAGTAATCCGATAATTCAGTTGGTCTGATATAGATGTTATTTGGATGATCCTCTGGTTTAAGACCGTGACTCTGAAGCTTGGCATGCATTTTGTGCATAGGTAGTGTGTAGGCACAGGTAACCCGCCTGTCAGGGACAGTGATTAGTTGTAGGGAGAGATTCCAGATGAGCAGGGAATAGATAGGGACACGCCCACCTTCCTGGAGGCATCCTCATTTGGGCACGGACCGGCCAGGGGACATCCCACCCCTCAAGACAGAAGCTGTAGGCATATCCAAGACCTGCTCTGCTACACATCACTGCTGCATTCTGTAAGTGTTCCCAGGCCGGGGCCTACACTCCGGTGATCGGTACGGTGGCATGGAGCTGCCGGTTCATATTTCATGAAGGGACACTACCTTCACCAACTGAAGCTGTCCTTTGGTAACACATCTGGTTTATACTAGGGCTGTACAATTTTGCATTGTATTTATGCAGGGCTTTTTTCCAGCGGGATTGTGGGGGAACGCAGTTCCGGCACCTCCAGCACTAAATGTATGTAATGGCAAGGGGTTCAGGGTCTTTTGATGCTAGCTGCTGGAAGGGGTCTATTTTTGTGGGGCGGCAGGGGGGTCTATTGTTGCTAAGGAGGTCTATTGTTGCTGGTGGGAAATTCACTGTTGCCGAGGGTGGGTCTTGTGTTGCTGGGAGGGATCTAATATTGCTGGCTGCAGAGAAATCAATTGTTGCTGCTGGTGGTCCATTGTTGCTGGCTACTGAAAAGTCTATTGGTGCTGGCTGCAGGGAGATCTGTTATTTCTGCTGGAGTTTTATTTATTGCTGGGGGAGGGAGTATTTTGTTGTGGGTGGTCCATTGTTGCTATCACCAAATTCCATACAAATTACTTAGTACCACAATTGTTACTTGGCTCTGTATTCTCTAAAATGGGCAGTACTAGGAGGTGGGACCATGGAATGGTGCAGGAGGTAGGCAGGGGGTGGAACCAAGGAACGGTGCAGGAAGTAGGTAGGGGGTGGATCCAGGGGGGGCAGAAGGTAGGTATGGGTGAAGCCAACGGACATGCAGGAGGTAGGGGTGGAACCAAGGGATGGTGCAGGAGGTGGATAGGGGGTGGAACCATGGAATGGGGCAGGAGGTAGGTAAGGGGTGGAACCAAGGGATGGTGCATGAGGTGGATAGGGGGTGGAACCATGGAATGGTGCAGGAGGTAGGTAGGGGGTGGAGACAAGGGGTGACTTGGAAAGGGAAAGTTCCTGCACGTAGTGTCTGAGAAAAAAAGCCCTGTATTTATGTATATATCATTGCCAAAGACCTGTTTTTCTGTTTCTTCAACAAAATTGCTCAAGACTTGTATAAAGGATATTGCATTATACACCTTCAAGCCTGCGGTTGACGTTGTGGTGGAGTCATCTGTTTCTGGTGTTGATGGCTGTCTTGAAGTGGCGGAAAAAGTTTTATCTGGGTGAGGAAATATCCCACTGGGCTGGCAGCCACTGAAAAAATTGTAGAGAGCGGAAATTAGATGCATGTTATTAGTGCCACATCCAGTATTTAAAGCTAACGAACAAAAACCCCTTGTGGTGGACTTTTAAAGGCACGTAAGGAGTATAAAAGTGTTAGAATAAAATATTAGTTTATTAAATAAATTGTATAAGAGAATTGAACATATGGAATGCATTTGTAGCTTTATCACCATGGTACATGCAAAAATATACAGTACTCTTACAGCCAATGCGTTTCGGAGTACACGTAGCTCCTTCCTCAGTATGGACTGGCCAGAGAAATTTATATTCTAAAATAAAATATATTAAAAAAAAGAGTAAGTATATGCCACAGTTGTATATGTATAAATGCATTTTTTGCGACATTTCACAAGTGTTTTTAACCACTTCCGTACCACTTCCCCCCTCTCCCGCTGCCATCCGGTGCTTCTCCGGGCTCTCCAGTGCCATCGGGGGCCTGGAGAAAGAATCGCACAGCACCGGATACCAAGCATAGAGATGACTGGTGACCAGATGGTCACCAGTCATCTCTATGACCGTCGGAGGCCCAGGCACGATGTGATGACGTCACGCCCGGGTACCCAGAAATAAACAAAGCTGCAATTGCAGCTTGTAAGCATGAGATCTGTGATTGTTTTCACGATCCCATGCTTTCCAGCCTGGAGGAGAGATGTGGGGTCTTATTGACCCCGCATCTCTCCTATAAAGAGGACCTGTCACACACTGTTCCTATTACAAGGGATGTTAACATTTCTTGTAATAGAAATAACAGTGATAATTTTTTATTTATTTTTTAAAGTGTAAAAAATTAATAAATAAGTAAAAAAAATTAAATAAATTAAAATACCCCTGTCCCTAGTAGCTCGTGCTCCAGAAGCGAACGCACACGTAAGTCCCGCCCACGTATGTAAACGCCGTTTAAACCACATATGTGAGGTATCGTCGCGTGCAACAATTCTAGCACTAGACCTCCTCTGTAACTCCTAAACTGGTAACCTGTAAACATTTTCAAAGCATCGCCCGTGGAGATTTTTAAGTAACGAAGTTTGACGCCATTCCATGAGTATGCGCAATTTTAAAGCGCGACATGTTAGGCATCTACAGTATTTACTCGGCGTAACATCATCTTAAAAAATTGGGCTAACTTTACTGTTTTGTTGTTTTTTAATTCATGAAACAACTTTCTTCCAAAAAAAGGCATTTGAAAAATGATTGCGCAAATACTGTGCAAGATAAAAAGTTGCAATGACCGCCATATTATTCCCTAGGGTGTCTGCTAAAAAAAACATATATAATGTTTGGGGGTTCTGATTAATTTTCTAGAAAAAGAATGATGATTTGTACATGTAGGAGAGAAGTGCCAGAATAGGCCCGGTATGGAGATGTAAAAAGCCCGGTATTGAAGGGGTTAATACCACAAAATGTTAACTTACTAATTCACCAAAATATGTAAGTGTACTTTGTTAAATTATTTGTGAAATGTCACACATATGCATTTATATATATACAACTGTGGCATCTTTTTTTCAATATATTTTATTTTAGAATATAAATTTCTCTTGCCAATACTTACCCCCGAGGAAGGAGATACGTGTACTCCGAAACGCGTTGGGTGCATGAGTACTGTATATTTTTACATGTACAACGATCATAATGTTAAAAATGCATTCCATATATTATATGTTCAATTCTTTTATACAATTTATTTAATAAACTAATATTTTATTCTAACACTTTTATACTTTTCACCAGGGCCAGACTAGGAATAAAAAACAGCCCTGGAAATAATTTTATACCAGCCCCACAGCATTATTTTACCAGACCAACGGCATAAGAGGGCATTTGTTTTCTTGTTCATAAAAGGGAAAACCATGTATTATAAAGCACATTTGAAGAGTGTAATATATATATATATATATATATATATATATATATATATATATATATACGACAGATAGATACGACCGATACGAAAGCACATAGGGCTAGGGATATATATATAACAGCAAATTTCAGCAAATTTCAGTTAAAAGTAGAGCAATCATCATGGGGGACAACTGGGAATGTGGCGGGGGAGGGACTGTGGTGACCATAGACCACCTTCCGCAGAAAGAATACACTAAGGTAAAGGGGGAGGGGTTACTGATATAGGGGGGAAATCTTTATATCAGAACCCACCATTCATAATTGTATTCACTCCCCCTTACATTATTGTATTTACTCCCCTCTTACATCAGTGACCCCCCCCCCTCAGACTGGCCTGGCGGCGCTGTCACTGACCACCTCTCAGGAGCACCATGCAGGGATTAGTCAGTCGGCTCCAGCTTGGTGACTTTTTTTTTTTCATATAGTCTCCGCTCCACAGTCCACACATGTCTGACTTTTCCCATGACCCCCATCCTGGCAGTGCGCCCACTCTTGACTCCTCTCAGGACTCCCTCAGAGACTGCAGACATGATATAAGACAAGAGATGGTCAGAGGTTGTGGACATAATACAAGAGATGGTTAGAGGCTACTGTGATGGAGTTAATAAAATGATTATTTTGTGTTTATGTTATTTTTCTCCTAAACCACTCAAATATTGGTTTCCTTTCTTATATTGTTTTATTTCTTTTATTTCTTGATCTATATATATAAATATAAATATATATATATATATATATATATATATATATATATATATATATATATATATATATATATATATATATATATAAAAATATATATATATATATATATATATATATATATATCAGAGGCTGTGGTCTTGGTACAGGAGATGTCAGAGGCTGTGGGCATGGTACAGGAGATGTCAGAGGCTGTGGGCATGGTACAGGAGATGGTCAGAGGCTGTGGGCATGGTACAGGAGATGGTCAGAGGCTGTGGGCATGGTACAGGAGATGTCAGAGGCTGTGGGCATGGTACAGGAGATGTCAGCGGCTGTGGGCATATCCCTCCCAGCAACACAAGACCCACCCTCGGCAACAGTGAATTTCCCACCAGCAACAATAGACCTCCTTAGCAACAATAGACCCCCCTGCCGCCCCACAAAAATAGACCCCTATAATATAATATACAAGAAGAAAGCCATATATGGACTAACAAATCAGATGTGCTCATATGAATGATGTCATTCTGTCTATAAAGCTGGGACATAGAAAGCAGACTGTTTCTCTTCATCTGCATGCTTTCACAATTTGGATCAGAGGCAGTTTTAGGTTGCCCTGGAGTTGTGCCAGGGGACGTCCATATCAATACGGGCATAGTGCAGGAGATGGTCAAAGGCTGTTGGCATGGTACAGGAGATGTCGGAGGCTGTGGGCATGGTACAGGAGATGTCAGAGGCTGTGGTCTTGGTACAGGAGATGTCAGAGGCTGTGGGCATGGTACAGGAGATGTCAGAGGCTGTGGGCATGGTACAGGAGATGGTCAGAGGCTGTGGGCATGGTACAGGAGATGGTCAGAGGCTGTGGGCATGGTACAGGAGATGTCAGAGGCTGTGGGCATGGTACAGGAGATGTCAGCGGCTGTGGGCATGGCACAGGAGATGTCAGAGGCTGTGGTCATGGTACAGGAGATGTCAGAGGCTGTGGTCTTGGTACAGGAGATGTCAGAGGCTGTGGTCTTGGTACAGGAGATGTCAGAGGCTGTGGGCATGGTACAGGAGATGTCAGAGGCTGTGGGCATGGTACAGGAGATGGTCAGAGGCTGTGGGCATGGTACAGGAGATGTCAGAGGCTGCGGGCATGGTACAGGAGATGTCAGAGGCTGTGGGTATGGTACAGGAGATGTCAGAGGCTGTATGCATGGTACAGGAGATGGTCAGAGGCTGTGGGCATGGTACAGGAGATGTCAGAGGATGTGGGCATGGTACAGGAGATGTCAGAGGCTGTGGGCATGGTACAGGAGATGTCAGAGGCTGTGGGCCTGGTACAGGAGATGTCAGAGGCTGTGGGCATGGTACAGGAGATGGTCAGAGGCTGTGGACATGGTACAGGAGATGTCATAGACTGTGGGCATGGTACAGGAGATGGTCAGAGGCTGTGGGCATGGTACAGAAGATGTCAGAGGCTGTAGACATTGTAGAGGAGATGTCAGAGGCTGTGAGCATGGTACAGGAGATGTCAGAGGCTGTGGGCATGGTACAGGAGATGTCGGAGGCTGTGGGCTTGGTACAGGAGATGTCGGAGGCTGTGGGCATGGTACAGGAGATGTCAGAGGCTGTGGGCATGGTACAGGAGATGTCAGAGCCTGTGGGCATGGTACAGGAGATGTCAGAGGCTGTGGGCATGGTACAGGAGATGTCAGAGGCTGTGGGCATGGTACAGGAGATGTCAGAGGCTGTGGCCTGGTGCAGGAGATGATTAGATACGGAGCACATGATACTAAAGATGGTAAAAGAATGTAGACATGTCGCCCAACAAATCGCTGCAAATTCCTGCAACAGAATCGTGGGATGCCTGTCGCCCAAAAGAAGATTCTATTCCACCTGCGATCTGGAAAGCCTAGGTGTGGATGGAGCCTGTGAGTCTTATGCACAGAATGCAGGGGACAGTCGTGAGTACAAAACAAAGAGTGCAGGAGTCAGGGGTGTGTAATGGACAGTGTAGGGCAAGAAGAGCACAAAATTCCCTCCGCAAGCAATACTCTCCTCCACTTTGCCCTTTTATCAATAAGCCCCACTCCCTCTCGTAAAAAAAAGTCCAGCATTATTCTTTATGCTCATCCTCTACACCCCGCCAGCAAAAATCTATTCTCCCCCTCCTAGAATAACCCTCCAAAACTATTTTCTTCCATCTTCCACAGCACAAGTACCCCCCCATCCCCAGTCCTAGCACAATCCCCCATTTTTCCTCATCCCAGCACTTATCCTCACCCTCTCCCACTACAAATCGTATCCTTCCCCCTACCAGCACAAATCCTCCTTCCCCCAATACCCCCAGGGCTGCCGTCAGGGGGTATCACCGTGCCTCTTGTACAAAGGGGGACCCAGACAGCAGGGGGAACGAAGCGGTGGAGCGAAGGACAATTCTAGAGGAGATAAACTGGGAAAGAGAGCAGCGCCAAGTAGACGCTGATGCAGTAATTTTCCTTTAATTAAATGTAGCAAAGTCTTTAACCTCTTTCAGTCTAATGAGGACCTCCAAGACCAAAGATAGCTGACATCCTTCAATATGTAGTGGGTTGTGAGGCATAGTGGGTACAAAGATAGTGAAAGTCATTGGGCGCCAGACACTTCTTGGATGTAAAAGAGGTTTTATTTCTTTTGACCGTCCTTTTTGTATTTTTGGGGGAAAAAAGGTTAGGGCCAGGACACCCTTAAGTAGTTAAATATTCAATTGGCAGACTCAGAGACTTCAATAGGAGGACAGCCGTGCAGGGAAAGGCCCCAGCAAGTAGCCACTTTTATACATGCTGGAATGCTGTCTCCTATGGCAACAGTCCTTTAACAGTTCCTAACTCAAACGTAACAGCTCCATTACAACTGCTCCCTGTAGTTCTTCAATACTGAGCACCCGGTCTCTCACTAGACCCACTAATTCACTGACTCTGAATCCCTTGAGCTCCTCCAAGGTTTGTGATGGTATCCCCTTCTTAAGTGTCACCGACGCTTCCCTGCTGGCTCCCTAGCTTGGCACTCCAGATACTCCTCAAGCTTAACCCTTGCTGACCGGCGAGGTCCTTGGCTTGACCATCACTGTAAAGGGAGCATTCTTTCCAGTGGCGGCCCGTCCATAGGGGTGCCCGGGCGCTGCCCCCCCCCTCCTGTAGTAAAAAGCAAACAAAAAAAAAACAGGCCCTTTAAGACATTTTATTTTGCTAAAATGTCATTTTTAGTTTTACCTGCAGTTTTGGCGGCTGTCAATAGAGGGCGCTGCAGCGCCACCCCCTATCGCAGATAACACACATTCAATACAATGCATTGAATGTGAGTTATCATTGTTGCCAGCTGCCGCTGGTCTATTCATATAACCGGACGTTTGGGCTTCGGTTACCTGAATAGCGGCAGCTGATAGGCTGAGGGAAACTGTCTATCAGAGCTGCTGGCTCTGATAGGCTTTCCAAGTACAGCCCCCCGGCTCTCGGATATCTATACTTGGAGTGCAGGCAACCTGCGTTCCTTGCATAAGACTGATGGCCGTTTCAGCCAATCAGGTTCCCAGGTTCTGGTTATCAGGAACCTGATTGGCTGAAGCTTCACCACGGCGGCAGAAGACATCGAGGGAGGACATGGAAGCTTCAGGTAAGTGCTTTTTACAGGGAAAGGGGCATCATGGGGCACCGTGGCATCATGGGGCACAGTGGTGACAAAGGGCACAGAGGCGACAATGAGCACAGTGGCATGGGGCACAGTGATGACAATGGGCACAGTGGTGACAAAGCACAGTGACTGCATTTGATGGCATGGCACATGGGTGACAATTGATGGCACAGTTGCTGTGTTGCATGGCACAGTGGTGACAATTGATGGCACAGTTGCTGTGTTTGATGGCACAGTGGCTGCATTTGATGGCATGGGACAGTGGTGACAATTGATGGCATGGCACAGTGGTGACAATTGATGGCATGGCACAGTGGTGACAATTGATGGCACAGTGACTGCATTTGATGGCATGGCACAGTGGTGACAATTGATGGCACAGTTGCTGTGTTGCATGGCACAGTGGTGACAATTGATGGCACAGTTGCTGTGTTGCATCGCATGGCACAGTGGTGACAATTGATGGCACAGTTGCTGTGTTGCATGGCACAGTGATGACAATTGATGGCACAGTTGCTGTGTTGCATGGCACAGTGGTGACAATTGATGGCACAGTTGCTGTGTTGCATCGTATGGCACAGTGGTGACAATTGATGGCACAGTTGCTGTGTTGCATGGCACAGTGGTGACAATTGATGGCACAGTTGCTGCATTTGATGGCATGGCACAGTGGTGACAATTGATGGCACAGTTGCTGTGTTGCATGGCACAGTGGTGACAATTGATGGCACAATTGCTGCATTTAATGGCATGGCACAGTGGTGACAATTGATGGCACAGTTGCTGTGTTTGATAGCATGGCACAGTGGTGACAATTGATGGCACAGTTGCTGTGTTGCATGGCACAGTGGTGACAATTGATGGCACAGTTGCTGTGTTGCATGGCACAGTGGTAACTATTGATGGCACAGTGTCTGCATTTGATGGCATGGCACAGTGGTGACAATTGATGGCACAGTTGCTGTGTTGCATGGCACAGTGGTGACAATTGATGGCACAATTGCTGCATTTAATGGCATGGCACAGTGGTGACAATTGATGGCACAGTTGCTGTGTTTGATGGCATGGCACAGTGGTGACAATTGATGGCACAGTTGCTGTGTTGCATGGCACAGTGGTGACAATTGATGGCACAGTTGCTGTGTTCCATCGCATGGCACAGTGGTGACAATTGATGGCACAGTTGCTGTGTTGCATGGCACAGTGGTGACAATTGATGGCGCAGTTGCTGCATTTGATGGCATGGCACAGTGGTGACAATTGATGGCACAGTTGCTGTGTTGCATGGCACAGTGGTGACAATTGATGGCACAGTTGCTGCATTTGATGGCATGGCACAGTGGTGACAATTGATGGGCACAGTGGCTGCATTTGATGGGCACAGTGGCTGCATTTGATGGGCACAGTGGCTGCATTTGATGGGCACAGTGGCTGCATTTGATGGGCACAGTGGCTGCATTTGATGGGCACAGTGGCTGCATGTGATGGGCACAGTGAGGCTGCAATTATTTATTTATTTCCCGTTTGCGCCCCCCCAAAAATTTTGAGCACCAGCCACATGGAAAGAGTTCCCGCCGGCTTGCGCTACACTATTAGTGTAACGCAAGCTGCTTCTAATTTTGACTGTCCTATCATCCTGAACCACAAACCTTCCTCGCTGTGCTATATGTATTCTGCTGTACTATTGGTATGGTTATATCATCTTAGGCCTCGTACACACGAGGCAATCTATCTGTTCAAATCGGTCGGACCGACCGATTTGAACAGATCTGTCTGCTAGCATTTTGGTTTGCTCGCGTGTACACACGAGCAAACCAAAATCCCCGCCAGCAGACAGCGCGCTGACGCGTCGGTGACGTTGACGCCGCCACGTCACCGCACCAGGAAGTAAAACACTTCCGCGCATGCGTCGAAATCATTCGGCGCGTGTGCGAGAAGACATGTCTGCTGGTTAGCGTACTAACCAGCAGACATGTCGGGCGGACGGGTTCCCAGCCGACAGATTTCAAAGCATGCTTTGAAATCTGTCGCGTGGCCAAATCCGTCGGCTCGCCCGTACACACGGTCGAATCTGTTTGCTGGGACGGTCGGGCCGACCGTTTCCAGCAGACAGATTTGATCGTGTGTACGAGGCCTTAGTCCTCTCCATAAAATTATCAGCAATTTGTGCTTAAAGTAGAACTATAGGCAACACTTTTATTTTTATTTTAGATAGAGTAAGGGAGGGTTATAGCCCCGGTCAGTTAATTTTTTACCATCTCCGTCCCATTGCAGAGATTTCCCTTCACTTCCTGCCCCATAGCCAAACAGGAAGTGAGAGGAAATCTATGCAAATTAAGGGAATCCAATGCCCCCACCAGGCCCTAAGAACTATTGTCCCCACTTGAATATTTCAGGGCGGGTCTTGCACAGAAAGGGGTGTGGCCTTGACAGGAAGGGGTGATTCATATTTAAATTAGGGGGTGCCCAAGTTTAATCAGGCTTAGGGTGGCACAAAACCTAAATATACTACTGACTGACATCCACTGTAAAGGGAGGACTCTTTCCACTGACCACCATTATAAGGGGAGCATTCCTTCCACTGACCTCTACTATGAGCAGCAGATGGCGCCAGAGGGGTTCCAGAACAGAGCCGCCTTTCCCCAGCAGCCAATAAGAGGAGTGTTTCCCTCGCTGGGCATGCTGGGAGAGGGTATATCTGAGGCGAGCGCCTTTTTGTCCGGTTCTTCTACCCGGGTCTCCTACCCACAGCGGGTTGCAGGTGCGGCACCCATCTTCAGGGTGTGCGCACACCACGAGGCCGCCACTATGGCCTACCTGGCCGGGGGCCTACACTATGTGGAGCTACGAACTCTGGGCCTCATGGCTCAGAGCAACTGATGCTGTCAAGGACCCCAGTGACTTACTGGGTTCCCACTTCTACTGAGAAGGTCCCAAGCTGGGTGCTGTTCAGTGGGGGATCAGTCTGAGGAGTACCCAGAGGCAGGTGATCCAACAGGGCTTGAACGAACCATCGGGGATCTGGTTGCCAGAAACTGACAGATCACACTCAGACTGTCAGCTGGTGACCTTTACTAAAAGACATAGGGCCAGATTCAGGTAGATGGGCGAATCTTTAAGTTGGAGTAACGTTTCTCATTTACGTTACTCCGCCGAAACTTTAGCAGCACGTACTGTTATTCACATAGCACTTACTCCTAAAGTTGCGCCGGAGTAACGAAAATGCGATGGTGTAACCCGACGCAAGTGGAAGTGGGTGTGATCATATGTAAATGATGGGCGGAGCCCAGCGCAGAGGCTTACGTTCAGCGCATCATCCACGAAGCATGCGCAGTGAGCGAGGCTCCACTCGCCCCCCTGTGCGCATGCTCACAACTTCCATCGGCGCCACTTCACGGGAAACGTCAGCGCAATGTGTTCCGTTGTGCGTATAAAAGTGCCAGCGGAAGCGCCATTCCAGCGCAAAAGTATTTCCGTTTCCCCCCACCCCAGGGAAGTTACTTTTGTTGTGTCATGGCTGCTCCCGCTCCCCCCAAAGAGAGGAGGAACCTCAATTTTAATGCCCAGGAGGTCTCGATTGTAATTTCGGCTATGGAGTGCCCACACCTCACATGCAGAGGTGGTTGAGGAGCAGCCTGTTGTGGCAGAGCAGGACATTATTTTATTTTTGGAGGAGTCCTCCCCTTCGGCAGAGGCCTCTGTAATCCCCTCCCCCATCCTAGTAAGCCCCTCAAGGGCGACTCCATCTCCCCGGGGACTACCATCTACTGGCCCCAGGAAGGCCACCCGGAAGACCAGGGGGTGTCTGATCTGGTCCAGGACCAGGTGGCGAGGGACCACGCCAGGCAGACCCAGCAAATGGGGGACATAGTTGGGCACCTGGACAGAGTGGCTGACAACCTGTGCTCCGTGGCCCAGATATCTAATGCAGTGCAGGATGTCAGCTGCAACTGCGCTGCAGTGGTGACCAGTCTAAGGGAGGTGCAGGCTGATATAAGGCACCTCACTGCAGCCGTCCAGGCAAACACTGCTGCCATCCGGGACCAGGGGAGGCAGAGTCAGCGGGCCCAGCATTACCAGGTCACCCGGCAGCTCAGGATGCAGGCCCAGACGAACTCTTACCTCAGCCGAATAGCCATGGCCTTGGAGGGCAGGCAGGCCACACCTGCCAGGAGTGGCCCACCCGGGGATCAGCCACCTCCAGATGCCCCCCCACCCACTCCATCCAGGCAGCTGAGGAGCCAGAGAGGGGCCACCAGGAGGAGCCCCCAGCATCCCAGATGATGTTTTTTCTTTTTTTTTATTTTTTTTCATTAATGCTCAGGTTATGAGCTTTTTTATTTGTGATTATGCTCAGGTTATGAGCTTTTTTATTTGTGATTATGCTCAGGTTATGAGCTTTTTTATTTGTGATTATGCTCAGGTTATGAGCTTTTTTATTTTTATTGATACTGCACACGTTGCAGTGTGAATGGTGTGTGAATGTGAGTGGGTGGTGGAGAAGTTATCCCCACGGCTGTGTGAATGACGTGTGAATGGTGTATGAATGGACAGCGACATCATTGGAGCCTTGACGCCGGCGTTGCTGCTCCCAAGTCCTGCATGTTGGACTTGGGCTAATCCAATGCGATGTGGATGTGGTGTGTGTGATCTAGGGACATCAGTGGTGTGCATGCGTGCATTGTCCGTGAGATCAATGTTTTTGTTTAGTGTCCAAAGATGCCTACGGCGAGGACCCTCCTGACTGCTCTTCCATCAGCTGACTGGGTCTCCTCTGGCAGGGGGGGATTGTCTAGTTGGGGGGTCAGGTCATCATGTATGTCAATCTGCAGGCCTTTTCTCATGGCAAAGTTGTGCAGAATGCAACATGCACCGATCATCTGACACACGAAGGTAGGGGAATACAATAGGGCCCCCCCAGACTTATCCAGGCATCGGAAACGGGACTTCAGGAGCCCAAATGTTTGCTCCACCACTGCACAAGTTTTGATATGTGCTTCATTGTATCTTCTCTCTCCTCTAGTTTGGGGGTTCCGGAAAGGAGTCATTAGATGGGGTCCCAGTGCATATGCCGAGTCACCTGGAAGGGAAAAGACAGGAGAATGTTAGTCATGCTTGTGCCCCTTGTGATGTCAGCATCATGGGGGGGGGCAGTCATGCCTGCCACCCATGTCACTCACCAACCAGCCAGCTGTCCCCATACACGTTCTGTTCGAATTCCATTGGGATGGGGCTCTGATTGTATATGAAGCTGTCATGGCTGGATCCGGGGTGTTTGGCACGGACGTGCCATATGAGGCGTTGGGCATCAGCTATCACCTGTACGTTGATGGAATGCCAATGCTTCCGATTGCGGTATATGTGCTCTGTGGCACTGGGGGGCTGTAGGGCCACATGTGTGCAATCAATGGCCCCCACAGTGCGTGGGAATCCTGCAATGTTGTAGAAATCTGTCATTGCCTTCAGCCGCAGCTCCTCAGTGGTGGGTCTGATGAAGTGGTGGGACATGCGTCTGAGGATTGCAGGGACAACCTGGTGCACACATCTGCTCATGGAGGACTGTGACATCCCAGCCACCACTCCACTTGTACGCTGGAATGATCCACTGGCAAGGAAATGGAGTGTTGCCAGTACCTTCACCAGTGGCTGCACTGCTTGTGAGCGGTGTGTCTTGCTGGTGATGTCATCCTGCAGGGTTGTGGTTAGTTCAAGGATTGCATCAGGGCTGAATCTGAAGAGGCAATACACCTCCTCATCACCCATGCCAAAGAGGCTCATGCGCGTGCGGTATATCCTCTCACGTGCCCGCCTCCTCCGTACCGGGGGACCCATTAGTAGTGCTAGGACCGCGACTGCCCCTGGCATGTTGGCACACAGAGGTGTTGTCCTTGCAAGTGTGGTTGTTCAGCTTGCTATTTTCGTCGGTAACGCTGCTGCTGTAGCTGCTCTCCTGCTGACCTGAGGCCGTCTGGAGTAAAGATAAAGCAGCTATTTGTAGAAATAACTTTGCGACGGACGGACAAGATACGCGCGGCGCATGTAGCCAGCGTCTGGTGCTAATCCGTTCGCGAATTGGGAAATCTTCCTCATTTGCATATTTGAATGGGAAATCAATAGGCGCGACGGATGCGACGAGCGAAAATATGCGCTTACGATACTCTGGCGAAGGAGAGTTAAGCCGGTCGGAAAAAGCCCGTTTTCTGTCGCATCTAGTTTGGTGGGTACGGCCGCGTAGATACAACGGCGCATCTTTACAGTTACGCGTTGCATATCGATATACTCCAGCTCAAGTCTTGCTGAATCTGGCCCATACTGGGAGGATTTGCTCTACAGCTCTACGTTGCTAACATTGGGCCTCTGGCAGAGGTTTCCATCTTAACACCTAATCCAATTAGAGCCAAGTCGGTGGCAGAGACTTGTTCCTTCCCAGAAGCTCTAAGGCTCCTTTCACACGGAGCGGACCGTTTTTCGGTCCGCTCCGTGTGTCCGTCAGCTCAGCGGGGGGGTCTCCGCTCAGCTGTCGGTGGACGGGGCGGTCCCCGCACACTGTGCAGGGACCGCCCTGTCTCTCCTCCGCTCTCCCCTATGGGGAGTCGGATGGAAACGGACCGTCTGTTCGTTTGCATCCGATCCGTTTGGGCAGAAGGAAGAAAAATAGGGCATTCTTCCGTCCACAAAAACGGATGCGGATCTAGCGGACGTTAGCGGATGCATCATCCGCTAACGGATCCGCTCCCATAGGGAAGCATTGAGGTGATTACCGGACGTCCAAAAATACAAAATATGATAAAATAAAGACATGATTGGTAAATCATAATAAAAATCATAAAATTGTATACATAGTAGACAGTGTAACATATGGGTAGCGTAAATGTCAGCAAATTACCCAGAAGTGTATGAAGTAGTAGCATAGCATGATAAATTGATAATTCATCCAAATAGTTAAAACCCATCAGGACCACATGATTGCTGTATTGAAACATTGATAAAAGTTACCAGAAGGCTGATATGGTTTATCCTAACAGGAGCTAGAATCACTATAGCTGCAGCCTTGAAGAAACAGGCGGTCTCAATCTTAAGTATGAAAAGAAAGATCACCTGGATAATGGAACAGGAAAGGAGAATTGGCTCAATGTTGGATAGACTTACTCAGTTTAACGCAATCTGGGAACCATGGATAAAGTACTTAGGGATCTCACACCCCATAAAGGGGTGATAACATAACTTACTGTAGGCTGATGTACACACCTGGCAGGTAGGATCTCTGTCTCTCTACCCTCTCGTTCCCTCTCTTTCTATCTTTCTCACATTCCTCTTTTCCTTCTCTTCTACTTTTCTTCTCTATGTTCTGTTTTTTTGTATAATCTGTGTTTGGGAAACGTTCTCCATATATATATATACACGTTACGCCTCTATCATAGGGGTGGAGGAAGTTGAAGAGGGATTCTCCTCTCTTTTTCTCCCTCCCTCTCTCTCTCTCTTCATCAAACTTGTTATTTATTCTTTTAGTATTAGGTTCATTTAATCGGTCCAGATATCATACACTTCGTACCAGAGGTACTTGAGAAGTTTTAAGTTTATGAAATGGAGGTATATCACGAAGTGGACTTCACAAAACTGTAATATTTATAATAACTTGCTAAGGGGGCGGGATGGTTTGGGGGAATTACTCTACCTCCCCGGGCACAGAGTGATCCCATTGGGGGTGTCAGTGGGGGTGGAGGGTGCCCTTCCCATCTCATTTCTATATATGTTGGACCAATAAGGTTTTGATTTATCCCAACTGCTGTAGACTAGGGACCCTAGACGGATTGATAGGAACTGCAGGATTTGGGGGAGGGTAGGGAGCTACCCCGGTTAGACTATATGGCTTAGGGTCAGAATTTACTCCCTTGTTGAACCTGTTTTCCTTTCATCGCAGATAGAATGTTATTTAGGTATGGTTGAGAAATGACGAAGTGATGACTTCAGCAAACGATGTCTCAATATTTAAGGATATGTAACAAAATGTATTGATTTCCTGATATGTTCTTTAAATTGTACTGACTTTATTCAGAAAATAAACTTAAACTTGAATGAAAAAAAAAGAAACATTGATAAAAGGTTCTACGCGTTTCGTGGAGTGATATCCACTCATCAGGAGCTAACTGAGGACACCTATAATATAACAATGATTTAATTAATGGTAATTAAAACAGGAAGAGAGAGAACAATAACTGTAATCCTATCACTCTTACCCGAAGGTAAATTAAAATGTTGAGGAAGAGCTAATGTTGAGCATAGAGAGTGCCTGTGGGCGGATGAGAGACCGACCCCCCGGGGGAGCTGAGGTGAAAAGGATGAGGTGGCGGGACTATCCAATGAGGGAAGCATGGAAGGGACCCCCCTTCCAATGTTGTGATGATGAATGGAAGCCTTGAGGCATCTATAAACCAAAGGGTAGAGAATTCAGCATAAGGATAGTGTGTTTAAGGTGAGAGAGGAATTGGATAGGGAAGTGGGCGCTGATAGGTAAAGAGGGCATATGGGAGAATGCCCAAGTAAGGTGTGATAGGAAAAACAAAAAAGAATAGAAAAACAAAAAAAAAACGTCATCATGACGTCACACGCTGGCGCCGGCTATTTCCATCAGTGCGCATGTGGCTCGCTCCTCTCTCATGGCACGGTTGCAGCGTGACGTTGGCGGGACAATGTTGGTCCACGGCCTTCCCATATCCTCACGGTAATCACGATTTCATTTCACCATGTCATCTCCACCTGGTGTCCTTTTAGTCTACACTCCCGCACATTCACATTGCACCGTTTTTTTTTTTTGTTCTTTTTTTTTGTTTTTCCCATCACACCTTACTTGGGCATTCTCCCACATGCCCTCTTACCTATCAGCCCCCACTTCCCTATCCAATTCCTCTCTCACCTTAAACACACTATCCTTATGCTGAATTCTCTACCCTTTGGTTTATAGATGCCTCAAGGCTCCCATTCATCATCACAACATTGGAAGGGGGATCCCTTCCATGCATCCCTCATTGGATAGTCCCGCCACCTCATCCTTTCTGCCTCCGCTCCCCCGGGGGTCAGTCTCTCATCCGTCCTCAGGCACTCTCTATGCTCAACATTAGCAGTAGCTCTTCTATTCAACATTTTAATTTACCTTCAGGTAAGAGTGATAGGATTACAGTTATTGTTCCCTCTCTTCCCGTTTTAATTAATTACCATTAATTAAATCATTGTTATATTATAGGTGTCTCCAATTAGCTCCTGATGAGTGGATATCACTGCACGAAACGCGTAGAGCCTTTTATCAATGTTTCACTACAGCAATCATGTGGTCCTGATGGGTTTTAACTATTTGGTTGAATTATCAATTTATCATGCTATGCTTCTACTTCATACACTCTTGGGTAACTTGCTGACATTTACGCTACCCATATGTTACAATGTCTACTATGTATACAATTTTATGATTTTTTATTATGATTTACCAATCATGTCTTTATTTTATCATATTTTGTATTTTATTATGGATGTAACAGAAATGTCATTTTATGCAATATGCTCTCGTCTGACATGAATAAATGAACCTGTTTACTGTATATTGATTGTTTCATCCAACCCTAGTGTTGTGTTTCTTTTAAAGTCCCACTGTCCCCTTGTCCCCAGTTGCTCCCTTTTGTTCATATTGTCGGGGGTGTAGACCTGTATGCTATGCAAGCCATGGTCTTTTCCAAAAGTCCCAAATAGTATTTTTTCCTAGAACTATAAAAGGAGAATTCTTTCCACTGACCACCACTGTAAAGGAAGGATTCTTTCCACCTACTACCACGATAAGAGGAACATTTTTTCCGCTGACCACCACTGTAAAGGGGAGCATATGTGTGCGCAGCCTATTGCATACCTCCCAACTTTTTGAGATGGGAATGAGGGACACCTATCAGCAAATGTATGCAGGCATAGGACACACCCCTGGCCACGCCCCCTTAAAGGAGAATTGTACAAAAAAAACAAGATTGGTTGAACCCACAAGTGCTTTTTTCCCCACTACTATTCCTTTATATTGGCTTTTGGAATTTACAAATACAGCAGTTTAGAAATGAGATGAAAGGTTTAGCGCTGGGAAACACTTTTTGATAAAAAAAAAGTGCATTTTAAATACATCCATATATAAACGAGGGACAAATGAGGAGGAACGAGGGACAGAGGGACATTTCTCCAAATCAGGGACAGTCCCTCGAAATCAGGGACAGTTGGGAGCTATGGCCTATTGTATTAGGGTATGCACCCCAAAACGCAAACACACATGCGTTTGTGTGTGTGTGTGTGTATATATATATATATATATATATATATATATATATATACACACTATAAATAAATGTAAACATTTTAATATGCAGTAGAGGAAGTGGATGGTGTCAGTTTTTTATTTTAATTTTATTTTTGTATTATTTTTTTACAATTTCTTTTATATATATTTTTTTGAAGCTTTGTGTGATTCTTCCCACTGACCACCACTATGAGGGGAACATTATTTCCACGGACCACCACTGTAGGGGGAGGAGTCTTTCCACTGACCACCACTATAATGGGAGGATTCTTTCCACTGACCACCACTATAAGGGGAGGAGTCTTTCCACTGACCATCACTATAAGGGGAGCATTTTTTCCACTGACCACCACTATAAGGGGAGGATTCTTTCCACTGACCACCACTATAAGGGGAGCATTTTTTCCACTGACCACCACTATAAGGGGAGGATTCTTTCCACTGACCACCACTATAAGGGGAACATTATTTCCACTGACCACCACTATAAGGGGAGGATTCTTTCCACTGACCACCACTATAAGGGGAACATTATTTCCACTGACCACCACTATAAGGGGAGGATTCTTTCCACTGACCACCACTATAAGGGTAACATTATTTCCACTGACCACCACTATAAGGGGAGCATTTCTTCCACTTACCACCACTATAAGGGGAGGATTCTTTCCACTGACCACCACTATAAGGGGAGGATTCTTTCCACTGACCACCACTATAAGGGGAGGATTCTTTCCACTGACCACCACTATAAGGGGAGGATTCTTTCCACTGACCACCACTATAAGGAGAACATTATTTTCACTGACCACCACTATAAGGGGAGCATTATTTCCACTGACCACCACTATAAGGGGAACATTTTTTCCACTGACCACCACTATAAGGGGAGGATTCTTTCCACTGACCGCCACTCTAAGGGGAGCATTTTTTCCACTGACAACCATTATAAGAGGAGGATTCTTTCCACTGACCACCACTATAAGGGGAGGATTCTTTCCACTGACCACCACTCTAAGGGGAGCATTTTTTCCACTGACCGCCACTCTAAGGGGAGCATTTTTTCCACTGACAACCATTATAAGAGGAGGATTCTTTCCACTGACCACCACTATAAGGGGAGGATTCTTTTCACTGACCGCCACTCTAAGGGGAGCATTTTTTCCACTGACCGCCACTCTAAGGGGAGCATTTTTTCCACTGACCACCACTATAAGGGGAGGATTCTTTCCACTGACCACCACTATAAGGGGAGGATTCTTTCCACTAACCACCACTATAAGGGGGACATTTTTTCCACTGACCACCACTATAAGGGGAACATTTTTTCCACTGACCACCACAATAAGGGTAACATTTTTTCCACTGACCACCATTGTAAGGGAGCATTATTTCCACTGATCACCACTATAAGGGGAACATTATTTCCACTGACCACCACTATAAGGGGAGGATTCTTTCCACTGGCCACCACTATAAGGGTAACATAATTTCCACTGACCACCACTATAAGGGGAGCATTTCTTCCACTTACCACCACTATAAGGGGAGCATTATTTTCCACTGGCCATCACTATAAGGGGAGCATTATTTTTACTGACCACCACTATTGGGGAACATTTTTTTTCCACTGACCACCACTATAAGGGGAGGATTCTTTCCACTGACCACCACTATAAGGGGAGGATTCTTTCCACTGACCACCACTATAAGGGGGGGATTCTTTCCACTGACTGCCACTATAAGGGGAGCATTTTTTCCACTGACCACCAATATAAGGGGAGGATTCTTTCCACTGACCACCACTATAACGGGAGGATTCTTTCCACTCACCACCACTATAAGGGAAACATTATTTCCACTGACCACCACTATAAGGGGAGGATTCTTTCCACTGACCACCACTATAAGGGAAACATTATTTCCACTGACCACCACTATAAGGGGAGGATTCTTTCCACTAACCACCACTATAAGGGGAGGATTCTTTCCACTGACCACCACTATAAGAGGAGGATTCTATCCACTGACCACCACTATAAGGGGAGGATTCTTTCCACTGACCACCACTCTAAGGGGAGGAGTCTTTCCACTGACCACCACTATAAGGGGAGGATTCTCTCCACTGACCACCACTATATGGAGAACATTATTTTCACTGACCACCACTATAAGGGGAGCATTATTTCCACTGACCACCACTATAAGGGGAACATTATTTTCCACTGACCACCACTATAAGGGGAGGATTCTTTCCACTGACCGCCACTCTAAGGGGAGCATTTTTTCCACTGACCGCCACTATAAGAGGAGGATTTCTTTTCACTGACCGCCACTCTAAGGGGAGCATTTTTTCCACTGACCGCCACTCTAAGGGGAGCATTTTTTCCACTGACCACCACTATAAGGGGAGGATTTCTTTTCACTGACCGCCACTCTAAGGGGAGCATTTTTTCCACTGACCGCCACACTAAGGGGAGCATTTTTTCCACTGACCACCACTATAAGGGGAGGATTCTTTCCACTGACCACCAATATAAGGGGAGGATTCTTTCCACTAACCACCACTATAAGGGGAACATTTTTTCCACTGACCACCACTATAAGGGGAACATTTTTTCCACTGACCACCACAATAAGGGTAACATTTTTTCCACTGACCACCATTGTAAGGGAGCATTATTTCCACTGATCACCACTATAAGGGGAACATTATTTCCACTGACCACCACTATAAGGGGAGGATTCTTTCCACTGACCACCACTATAGGGGTAACATTATTTCCACTGACCACCACTATAAGGGGAGCATTTCTTCCACTTACCACCACTATAAGGGGAGGATTCTTTCCACTGACCACCACTATAAGGGGAGGATTCTTTCCACTGACCACCACTATAAGGGGAACATTATTTCCACTGACCACCACTGTAAGGGGAACATTATTTCGCTGACCACCACTATAAGGGGAACATTTTTTTCCACTGGCCATCACTATAAGGGGAGCATTATTTTTACTGACCACCACTATTGGGGAACATTTTTTTTCCACTGACCACCACTATAAGGGGTGGATTCTTTCCACTGACCACCACTATAAGGGGGGGATTCTTTCTACTGACTGCCACTATAAGGGGAGCATTTTTTCCACTGACCACCAATATAAGGGGAGGATTCTTTCCACTGATCACCACTATAAAGGGAGGATTCTTTCCACTCACTGCCACTATAAGGGGAGGATTCTTTCCACTGACCACCACTTTAAGGGAAACATTATTTCCACTGACCACCACTATAAGGGGAGGATTCTTTCCACTAACCACCACTATAAGGGGAGGATTCTTTCCACTGACCACCACTATAAGAGGAGGATTCTTTCCACTGACCACCACTATAAGGGGAGGATTCTTTCCACTGACCACCACTATAAGGGGAGCTTTTTTTCCACTGACCACCACTATAAGGGGAGAATTCTTTCCACTGACCACCACTATAAGAGGAACATTATTTCCACTGACCACCACTGTAAGGGGAACATTATTTCGCTGACCACCACTATAAGGGGAACATTTTTTTCCACTGGCCATCACTATAAGGGGAGCATTATTTTTACTGACCACCACTATTGGGGAACATTTTTTTTCCACTGACCACCACTATAAGGGGAGGATTCTTTCCACTGACCACCACTATAAGGGGAGGATTCTTTCCACTGACCACCACTATAAGGGGGGGATTCTTTCCACTGACTGCCACTATAAGGGGAGCATTTTTTCCACTGACCACCAATATAAGGGGAGGATTCTTTCCACTGACCACCACTATAAAGGGAGGATTCTTTCCACTCACCACCACTATAAGGGGAGGATTCTTTCCACTGACCACCACTATAAGGGAAACATTATTTCCACTGACCACCACTATAAGGGGAGGATTCTTTCCACTAACCACCACTATAAGGGGAGGATTCTCTCCACTGACCACCACTATAAGGAGAACATTATTTTCACTGACCACCACTATAAGGGGAGCATTATTTCCACTGACCACCACTATAAGGGGAACATTTTTTCCACTGACCACCACTATAAGTGGAGGATTCTTTCCACTGACCGCCACTCTAAGGGGAGCATTTTTTCCACTGATTTCTTTTCACCGCCACTATAAGAGGAGGATTTCTAAGGGGAGCATTTTTTCCCTGACCGCCACTATAAGGGGAGGATTTCTTTTCACACTGACCGCCACTCTAAGGGGAGCATTTTTTCCACTGACCACTATAAGGGGAGGCCACTGACCGCCACTCTAAGGGGAGCATTTTTTCCACTGACCACCACTATAAGGGGAGGATTCTTTTTCACTGACCACCACTATAAGGGGAGGATTCTTTCCACTAACCACCACTATAAGGGGACATTTTTTCCACTGACCACCACTATAAGGGGAGGATTCTTTCCACTGACCACCACTATAAGGGGACATTTTTTCCACTGACCACCACTATAAAGGAACATTTTTTCCACTGACCACCACTATAAGGGTAACATTTTTTCCACTGACCACCATTGTAAGGGAGCATTATTTCCACTGATCACCACTATAAGGGGAACATTATTTCCACTGACCTCCACTATAAGGGGAGGATTCTTTCCACTGACCACCACTATAAGGGTAACATTATTTCCACTGACCACCACTATAAGGGGAGCATTTCTTCCACTTACCACCACTATAAGGGGAGGATTCTTTCCACTGACCACCACTATAAGGGGAGGATTCTTTCCACTGACCACCACTATAAGGGGAACATTATTTCCACTGACCACCACTGTAAGGGGAACATTATTTCGCTGACCACCACTATAAGGGGAACATTTTTTTCCACTGGCCATCACTATAAGGGGAGCATTATTTTTACTGACCACCACTATTGGGGAACATTTTTTTTCCACTGACCACCACTATAAGGGGAGGATTCTTTCCACTGACCACCACTATAAGGGGAGGATTCTTTCCACTGACCACCACTATAAGGGGGGGATTCTTTCCACTGACTGCCACTATAAGGGGAGCATTTTTTCCACTGACCACCAATATAAGGGGAGGTTTCTTTCCACTGACCACCACTATAAAGGGAGGATTCTTTCCACTCACCACCACTATAAGGGGAGGATTCTTTCCACTGACCACCACTATAAGGGAAACATTATTTCCACTGACCACCACTATAAGGGGAGGATTCTTTCCACTAACCACCACTATAAGGGGAGGATTCTTTCCACTGACCACCACTATAAGAGGAGGATTCTTTCCACTGACCACCACTATAAGGGGAGGATTCTTTCCACTGACCACCACTCTAAGGGGAGGAGTCTTTCCACTGACCACCACTATAAGGGGAGGATTCTCTCCACTGACCACCACTATAAGGAGAACATTATTTTCACTGACCACCACTATAAGGGGAGCATTATTTCCACTGACCACCACTATAAGGGGAACATTTTTTCCACTGACCACCACTATAAGGGGAGGATTCTTTCCACTGACCGCCACTCTAAGGGGAGCATTTTTTCCACTGACCGCCACTATAAGAGGAGGATTTCTTTTCACTGACCGCCACTCTAAGGGGAGCATTTTTTCCACTGACCGCCACTCTAAGGGGAGCATTTTTTCCACTGACCACCACTATAAGGGGAGGATTTCTTTTCACTGACCGCCACTCTAAGGGGAGCATTTTTTCCACTGACCGCCACTCTAAGGGGAGCATTTTTTCCACTGACCACCACTATAAGGGGAGGATTCTTTCCACTGACCACCACTATAAGGGGAGGATTCTTTCCACTGACCACCACAATAAGGGTAACATTTTTTCCACTGACCACCATTGTAAGGGAGCATTATTTCCACTGATCACCACTATAAGGGGAACATTATTTCCACTGACCTCCACTATAAGGGGAGGATTCTTTCCACTGACCACCACTATAAGGGTAACATTATTTCCACTGACCACCACTATAAGGGGAGCATTTCTTCCACTTACCACCACTATAAGGAGAGGATTCTTTCCACTGACCACCACTATAAGGGGAGGATTCTTTCCACTGACCACCACTATAAGGGGAACATTATTTCCACTGACCACCACTGTAAGGGGAACATTATTTCGCTGACCACCACTATAAGGGGAACATTTTTTTCCACTGGCCATCACTATAAGGGGAGCATTATTTTTACTGACCACCACTATTGGGGAACATTTTTTTTCCACTGACCACCACTATAAGGGGAGCATTATTTCCACTGACCACCACTATAAGGGGAACATTTTTTCCACTGACCACCACTATAAGGGGAGGATTCTTTCCACTGACCACCACTATAAGGGGAGGATTCTTTCCACTAACCACCACTATAAGGGGAAAATTATTTCCACTGACCACCACTGTAAGGGGAACATTATTTCGCTGACCACCACTATAAGGGAAACCTTATTTCCACTGACCACCACTATAAGGGGAGGATTCTTTCCACTAACCACCACTATAAGGGGAGGATTCTTTCCACTGACCACCACTATAAGAGGAGGATTCTTTCCACTGACCACCACTATAAGGGGAGGATTCTTTCCACTGACCACCACTCTAAGGGGAGGAGTCTTTCCACTGACCACCACTATAAGGGGAGGATTCTTTCCACTAACCACCACTATAAGAGGAGGATTCTTTCCACTGACCACCACTATAAGGGGAGGATTCTTTCCACTGACCACCACTCTAAGGGCAGGAGTCTTTCCACTGACCACCACTATAAGGGGAGGATTCTTTCCACTAACCACAACTATAAGGAGAACATTATTTTCACTGACCACCACTATAAGGAGAACATTATTTTCACTGACCACCACTATAAGGGGAGCATTATTTCCACTGACCACCACTATAAGGGGAACATTTTTTCCACTGACCACCACTATAAGGGGAGGATTCTTTCCACTGACCACCACTATAAGGGGAGGATTCTTTCCACTAACCACCACTATAAGGGGAAAATTATTTCCACTGACCACCACTGTAAGGGGAACATTATTTCGCTGACCACCACTATAAGGGGAACATTTTTTTCCACTGGCCATCACTATAAGGGGAGCATTATTTTTACTGACCACCACTATTGGGGAACATTTTTTTTCCACTGACCACCACTATAAGGGGAGGATTTTTTTCACTGACCACCACCAAAAGGGGAGGATTCTTTCCACTGACCACCACTATAAGGGGGGGATTCTTTCCACTGACTGCCACTATAAGGGGAGCATTTTTTCCACTGACCATCAATATAAGGGGAGGATTCTTTCCACTGACCACCACTATAAAGGGAGGATTCTTTCCACTCACCACCACTATAAGGGGAGGATTCTTTCCACTGACCACCACTATAAGGGAAACATTATTTCCACTGACCACCACTATAAGGGGAACATTTTTTCCACTGACCGCCACTCTAAGGGGAGCATTTTTTCCACTGACCGCCAATAAAAGAGGAGGATTTCTTTTCACTGACCGCCACTCTAAGGGGAGCATTTTTTCCACTGACCGCCACTCTAAGGGGAGCATTTTTTCCACTGACCACCACTATAAGGGGAGGATTCTTTCCACTGACCACCACTATAAGGGGAGGATTCTTTCCACTAACCACCACTATAAGGGGAACATTTTTTCCACTGACCACCACTATAAGGGGAACATTTTTTCCACTGACCACCACTATAAGGGTAACATTTTTTCCACTAACCACCACTATAAGGGGAACATTATTTCCACTGATCACCACTATAAGGGGAACATTATTTCCACTGACCACCACTATAAGGGGAGGATTCTTTCCACTGACCACCACTATAAGGGTAACATTATTTCCACTGACCACCACTATAAGGGGAGCATTTCTTCCACTTACCACCACTATAAGGGGAGGATTCTTTCCACTGACCACCACTATAAGGGGAGGATTCTTTCCACTGACCACCACTATAAGGGGAACATTATTTCCACTGACCACCACTGTAAGGGGAACATTATTTCCACTGACCACCACTGTAAGGGGAACATTATTTCGCTGACCACCACTATAAGGGGAGCATTATTTTCCACTGACCACCACTATTAAGGGAACATTTTATTTTCCACTGACCACCACTATAAGGGGAGGATTCTTTCCACTGACCACCACTATAAGGGGAGGATTCTTTCCACTGACCACCACTATAAGGGGGGGATTCTTTCCACTGACTGCCACTATAAGGGGAACATTTTTTCCACTGACAACCATTATAAGAGGAGGATTCTTTCCACTGACCACCACTATAAGGGGAGGATTCTTTTCACTGACCGCCACTCTAAGGGGAGCATTTTTTCCACTGACCACTACTATAAGGGGAACATTTTTTCCACTGACCACTACAATAAGGGTAACATTATTTCCACTGACCACCACTGTAAGGGGAGGATTCTTTCCACTGACCACCACTATAAGGGGAACATTATTTCCACTGACCACCACTGTAAGGGGAGCATTATTTCCACTGACCACCACTGTAAGGGGAGCATTATTTCCACTGACCACCACTATAAGGGGAGGATTCTTTCCACTGACCACCACTATAAGGGGAAACATTATTTTCCACTGACCACCACTATAAGGGGAGCATTTTCTTCCACTTTACCACCACTATAAGGGGAGGATTCTTTCCACTGACCACCACTATAAGGGAGGATTTCTTTCCACTGACCACCACTAATAAGGGGAGAATTCTTTCCACTGGACCACCACTATAAGGAGAACATTATTTTCACTGACCACCACTATAAGGGGAGCATTATTTCCACTGACCACCACTATAAGGGGAACATTTTTTCCACTGACCACCACTATAAGGGGAACATTTTTTCCACTGACCACCACAATAAGGGTAACATTATTTCCACTGAGCCACCCACTGTCAGGGGGAGGGATTCTTTCCACTGACCCCCACTATAAGGGGAACATTTTTTTCACTGACCACCATAGTAAGGGAGCATTAATTTTCCACTGATCACCACTATAAGGGGACCATTATTTCCACTGACCACCACTCTAAGGAGGATTCTTTCCACTGACCACCACTATAAGGGGAACATTAATTCCACTGACCACCACTATAAGGGGAGCATTTCTTTCCCCTTACCACCACTATAAGGGGAGGATTCTTTTCCACCACTGAACCACCACATAAGGGGAGGATTCTTTCCACTGACCCACCACTATAAGAGGGGAACATTATTTCCACTGACC
>JAJQKJ010001566.1:12500-106368 GCA_029574335.1 Rana kukunoris | reverse complement strand
GTGTGTGCGTTGTGCAAAAATGCAGCATGCAAGTCAACTCGCTGCAGCACAGTGCTGTGGTCCATTGAGTTGAATGAAATGTCATTCTGTTAAAATTGCAACCCAATACTTGAATGTGATAACATTTACTCTCAAAATGAAAAAGGTCTAAGCCCAGGTTCACACTGGGTACGATTTAGTTCGATTTGAGATGCGATTTCACATGTGAAATCGCATCTCAAATCGGCGGCATTTGCCGGCAATGACACCGTCCTAATCGGTGCGATGTCGCATCTGCGGCGCTGCACCGATTTCAAAAAGTAATTTCTGTACTACTTTTTGCTATTTCAGGACGCGATTTACATTGACATCTGTGCAGAAACGCGCACAGATGTCTCTTAAATCGCAGCTGAAATCGGGACTGCCAGCGGGAGTGAAATCGTGCGAGTTCAGCTGAACTTGCACGGCTTCACTCCCGCAGCCCAGTGTGAACCAGGGCTTAAAGTGTTACTAAACCCAGGAGACTGCATTCACTATATTGGGTCTTACACAGTACACAGAACGTGGAAATGCATAGTTTTAGGAAATATAAACTGCTAAATACCTTTTCTCATCAGCAGTTAAAGCAGTCTTGTGACTTGTGTAAGTGTCTGGTTAACGCTTGTAGGAGGAGTTTTCATTATCCCCTGATTCTTTCCTTCCCCATATGGGGGAATCCCTTACACTGTGCTATTGTGTTCTGCCTGCGGGGGAGCTGTCCCGGATGATTTACAGAGTTGCGTTCAGGAGTCAGTACTGCCTTCCGAACGCAACTCAATCAGTTGAATTGGATCCACTGCGAATCACTTTTCAGAGGGCTGATGCAAAGATAAACTGGTCCTTACAGTGCTGCTACCTCAGTGTAAATGTTACTAAAAAGGGGACATCATGTGGCTTGGTTAGTAAATTTAGTTGCTGCATATTGTATTGGTTCTCTTTAAAAATGCATTATTTTTTATATAAATACATTATTGGAAGAAATGGTGTTTTTATTCTGCCTGGAGTTTGGATTTAATTCTAGGTATTATTTTGCAACAAAACCTTTTTTTTTTTTATAATGAACCATTTAAAAAGTATGATACACATTAGGAAAGTTAGAATGTGACATTCCCCATTGCATTGTGCGCAGATTAACACCTGCGTAGTCTCATTTTCCATCTGCTGTCCACTTCTTGGCTGTCATTCACGTTGTGTTTAGCGTATGAATCTGGTTGATTGTGTTCATTGCCAGCAGCCCGGTATAGCAGGGAGTGGGAGATACATAGCGGAGGATTTGTGTTCCCGGACTGTCATTATTAAATGCAGGGCGGACTTTGAAGAGAACATATGTAGAACCACGGGGGGTGATAATCGTGGATCAAGTAAAGCCCTGTAGGGGGTCCGCAATCGGATTAGTGGAAATTTCAGCAAGGGAGCGGCACTGCAGTGTAAAGACTGTTACGCTTTTATTAGACACCCCCCCCCCCTTTTGGGTTTTCAGTTTGTAGTGCAAAGAGGAAAAAAAAACAAGAGTCTTATCGCGTAACTAAAATGGTTCTTTAAAGAATTGAAAGCAACACTAGCAGTGGCAGCTTGTGCTTCATTTTTGGGGGGGTGGCAAACAATCCACCAGCCATCCCGGTTAAACCCATCACCCCTCCCCTGGTTTGCTTTTCGACCGCCCATGAGCCCTCCCTACATTTACCCCATCTAGGTGGCGGGCAGCTTCAGCTCTTTCCTGCGTCGTCCTCTCCTCGGGGGCCAATGCTATTGCTTCGGCGAATTGGGCCCTCTGACCAGCTTCCTGATTGGCCGGGTGGGGAGGAGAATCAGAAAGACAATAGCGACTATTATTTCACTATTGTCACTCAACTTGGTGGGCTCCAGGCGCATTGCTCTATGCCCCGAACCCACCCTTTTTTGAAGCCAATTGGAGTCTCGGTCTCTAATCATGTGCCGGGCACATGGATTAGGGGGACAGTGCCTATTGACCGTAGGCCACTGAACACTAGGCCAAATATTTTTGCTAGTTTTGTATACCGTAGGAATAGGGTGAAGCATCAGTAATTATTGGTATCCCCCCCCCCCCCCCCCAACTACCTGTCAATAGGGAGTCGGAGCTAAACTGTAATATGTTCTTGTTGGTAGAGTGGGGCGAGGCTGGAATCTTCTTCTTCCATCTTTTTTTTATTTGTGGTCTGTGCCCTGTGGAAGTTTTCCCTCACTTCTACTTCAGTGCCAACTGTTACTCTGGGACCTAAGGCTTCTTTTACACCATGCAAGCGCAACATAGTCCGCACCTATTTCAGTGGGCTGCCCCATTTGCGAGAAATGCGGAACAGAAGTCCCTGACCCTTTTTTTTTTTTTTCACCCACAAATTGTGCTGCACCAACCACATAGTGCTTGGACACCATGTCTTTGCGCACATGCCAAAATGTGCACATTAGCAGATGCATGGGGCTGCCATGATGAGTTAATTTTGTAGCCCCATCTCTGCTAAAGGGTAGCATGTTTCTGTGTGCGTCAGGAAAGCAGTCAACTTTGTACATGTTGTGAAGGCTAAAGCCTCATACAGTATGATTGTTGGCCAACCAAGGGTCTGATTTTTGCTCTTGAGTGTCACCCTTTGGTTCCCCTCTGCTAATTTCGTGTTTGGTGAGCATTGATTCCAAGCATGCGTGTTTGTACTTTCGACTTTTGTGTGATAGATTTTTATACTGACCATCCGAAAATCAGACGTAGCTTTTGTACACCGAAAATTTACAAGCCTGCCATCCAACATTTGTTGGCCGAAAATTGGACAATTATCAAAAGGAGCGTACTAACGGTAAGATTTTAGGACAACAGTCTGTCAACAGACAATCCCCTTCCAACAATCGTACTGTGTGTACGAGGCTTTTGTTACCCCCAAATAGGGGTGCAACGGATCAAAAAACTCATGGTTCGGATTGTTCCTCGGATCAGGAGACACAGATCGGATCATTTTTCGGATCAGCAAAAAAAAAAAAAAATCTCCCCCACTGTAATATCAACATCTCCCCCCCCCCCCCACTGCAGTGGCGTCACTCGGTGCAAAAAAATCATAAAAATGGTGTCGCCCCCCCCCCCACCCACTATGGTCCCCCCCTCAGTACAGACATCCCACAATCGTGCAGACCTCAGACGGAACCCCCCCCCCCCTCCAGTAGTGCAGACCTCAGACAGTAACCCCCACATAGTGTTTCCCTCGAGCGCGGGCTCCTCTTCTGTGGGTGAGAACAGAGAGGAGGGCCGCCGCCGGGTGTACCAAGATGGCTATCGCTCCGGAGCTAGGCCGTTCGGGATCGCTGAGTGTGCCGATCCAAACAGCCCCCTACCCCCAAACATTTTTTGCCTTAAGACGCACACGCCGAATGCCGGTGCTCCGATGTGTCTGTGCATGTGCAGTGACAAACATCACTCTTTAGCCAACGATATGCAAACAGCGGGGGAACGTAGTTGTCGTATTGAACCTCGCTGTTCCAGTGCGGGTTGTGGGTGTGTTTGAAGGGTGGGTTTTGTGTGCGTTTCTCTATCACCATGAGTCAATTCTGATGCGTTTTTTCTGACACCAAGAGAAAAAAGGTGACTGGTGTTGTGGAAATTTTTCATTAATGTATGTTATCGGATGTCCTCCAGTGTCCATTTTTGCTGCAATACGAGGTGTCCACACATACAGGCACTGGTGGAGGACTGTTGATGGCGTGGACGCAGGAAATCTGTTCGCCCTTTAAGGGATGTTCGCTTATGCCTCGCCAAGAGACTTGCCACCTCATGGAAATGATGGTAAAACCGTACAAAGCCATGGCTCACTGAGCCTCATGAAATACGGTTTGCGCCATTGGTAATGGTGGGAATATGCACACGGTCCTGATTAGAGTAATGTTAGTAGTGTTTGCACACATCACACAGAGGGAAACTGCACACATTGCTCTGCACACCAACGATTTAATACGTCACTACTGGATTTCTATTTTAAAGTATACATGTGCCTGATTGGTTCTTTTGAATGTAACGAAATGTTCCACACTCCGCTTGAGTGCTTCCATCATCTACTGCTTCCTATCAGTCTGGATATAGATATCAGATATTCCAGCTGCTCTCAAGCCACAACGACACAAGACTTGTTTGTCTGCTGAACAAGGAGTGTTTAATAGAACCAAGAATACAACCTAATATACGGTTTAAAGAGGAGGTAACCAGAACATACATTAACATGAGCTAATTAATCATTTACCCAGACAAGGCGACTCATAGATATGACCTTTCAGGGTAGACGTCGCGTCTCCTCACTCACCTGCTATACAATACACATTATCAGAAGTGTAAACACAGGACATCTTCACACAATAGCAGGGTCAATTAGCACAGAGCACACAGATGTCTGGAGGGGATGGCATTAGCATCTCCTTACACTGTATGGCTACAGTATGAATTAGTCACTCTATTGGAATATACAGGGTCCCAAAGAGCACTGTTCCCTCAAATGCCAGGGCCCATGATTGCAAGGCAAGAGGCTAGCATTCAGTGCCCTCCAAAAGCCTCTGTCCCAGGTGAGTCTGTCACAGTATACAAGTGTCTGGCCGATTGTGAAGCCACCGCCTTTTTTTTTTATCCCTATTCAGCCCTATAAACAAGACCTGCCCTAGTCCAGCAGGACTGTGTTACTTGGCTTTAAGCAAGCGTGCTTTACCAGCATACAGAAGAGCCCATAACTGTGCTTATTAGCGCAACTGAATTATTTGCTTATATGCCAAGCTCTTATTTTCATGACACAGGCTAGGGTGCAGTCTGTGATTGACAGCCTCGGCTCTGTTCCTGTGTGCTGTATGAAGGAGGAGTGTTCTTTTTTCTCCAATCAGCTCTTAGGGTTCCCCCCCCCCTGCTTTTCAGAGCTGAGAGGTTTTGTGTAAATTCTGCACTTTGAATAGACGAAGGGGAAAGGCCTCATAGATAAACAGGTACAACTTGTGTAGGATGTTCTATGGGTTGCTATATATTTTAAAATGCAGTCCTTCCAACATGGTGCAGGTAGCCATTTTGCCAGGTAGTGCTTCCTAAATCTTCCAATAGAATGTATTGACGGAGTCTCAAGCTGCATTCAGTCTGTAATTGTATAGAAATACACCGATCTTCCCTAATGGCCCCCGTCACTTTGTATGTGTGTTAGAGGTGCACAGATTGCTGCACTTAAAATGCCATATGTCTGTATATTTTGTAGAAAATTAGGGAATTCTTTCCTGTGAGTAATTGCAAAACTTAAAGTACGTTAGAAAATATTTTGTCTAGGTGCTGGAAGAGTCATTGTGCCTGCCGTGTCTGGCCTCCCCATTTTAGATGATTGTTTTAAGTCCTTGGCACTATTTGTGGCACGTAAAGACAATCGGGGCATTTAATTGCTTGTATACGTCTTAAACAAACATAGCTGAGTACATAGAGAACGGGCAGCTTGGCAGAAATGGCAATACTCTGTGCTGTGAGCTTATAGGGCAATGACGTCTTTTTCATGCTGTTTAGATTTCAATGTGAAGGAGATCAGCTTATTGTAAATGATGATGCCGTGAAATCTTTCTATCGATTGTATAGTTTGTAGTGATGACTGTATGTGGGGGCAGCCAGGCTCGGTTTGTACAACTCCCCCCCCCCCCCCCCTACTCCCCTTTCCTGGGACACTCACTAACATTTGGGATTTCTCACCATTTTCTGTACCAGCAACAATGGTGACCGGACAAATGGGGAAATGATAAATCGCTCCAGCAGAGACGCAGACAACAAAAAATACCTGGCAGGAATTTTGACGCTTTTAGACAGCTGATGTCTCGCCTGCATTGAAGCCAATAGTTACTAGAGGAGTGGACTAAGGGACTTCACTCCTGGTTTGGCAGGTGTAACCTCCTTTTAAAATGCGTGTACTCCCCAAATTCTTATATTTACTACAAGTATTACCGGTCAAGATCACACCCCGTTACTTTAACCGAACACGCTCCCTCTTTACTAAATTTGTATGGGCACAGTCAAAACCTAGATTGGGTAGACGCTAGACATGTGCAGACTGGAATATTTTGTTTCGTTTGGAAAATAAATTTATTTAGTTACTCCCAAAAATCGTTTTTATTTCGTTTTTCGTTGGGGAATAGCTTTCGTCCGAAAATCCAATAATACTTGGTTTCTGTCGAATGGTCAAAAAAATATTCAACGGAACGTCGAATCGTACATTTCCATTTGAATATTCCGCCTGCAAGAATTCTAATGTTGTATGACTAGTAATAATGTCGAATCTGTTCTCTATAATGTCAAATCTATTTTCTCATAAATCGAAATCTATTCTCTGTAATGTCGAATCTATTATTTCTATAGTGTCGAATCTTTTCTCTAATGTCGAATCTCTCTATATCGAATTTTTACCGCAACGAAAACGAAAATAAAGCATTTTTTTATGGCGGATCTTTCGGTTTTCGTTTCTTGAACTTTCGTTATCCTTTGTTAAAACGATAACGAAAAAAACAGATTTTCGGACGAAAATGCATTCCAACGAAAACGAATGCACATGTCTAGTAGACGCTATTTAACGTTGCCTAAACATCTTGATGGATTGGCGCTCCCAGACCTACGGAATTATTGATTGGAACCGACACGTCCACAGGAAGCCCAGACTACTATCCTGCTTATAGGGGCCACGTGGTGCTATGATCAGTTACCATTGGTTTTGGCATCTCATCTGCTAATAGGTAATATTCTCCCCTTGGGGCCGAAGATCTTGCATGCAGCAGCCCTCTCCACTAGTGAGTCGCCTCTTTTCCCAATCCTGGGGAACCCGGCGTTCACCCCAGGAATGGAACAACCAAATTATGAGACGCTTCGGATGGCATGAAAAGACTGTGCCTCAGGCCGCGTACACACGGCAGAGAACCTCGACGGGCAGAACACATCGTTCCGCCCGTCGAGGTTCTCTGCCGGCCGTCAAAATCGGCGACCCGCCCGTCGGGAATGGCAACCAGCCATTCATCCAGGCGGGCCGTCGAGCAAATAGAGAGCGTGCTCTCTATTTCTGCTCGACGGGATTCCCGACGGCGTACACACGACCGAGGTCCTCGCTGGAATGCAGCTTCCAGCGAGGTCCTCGCTGGTTTCCAGCGAGAACCTCGGTCGTGTGTACGCCGCTTTACACTTTTTAGATGCCAATAAGTTGCCCTCCATACAATCGCTGACGAGTGACACTGGACACTCCCAACTCCCCTTATGGCAGGCACTGAGGCTGCATCATTTTCTACACTTGATGGCCAACCCGACCCATTTCAGTCATTCCCGGACTTCGAGGAGTACTGTTGGGACGAGGGGGCGTTACTGCATGTACTGTCTAAAACGTATGCTCGGATCAGCTCCCCGGCAGACCTACCAAACCTACCCTTCATACAGAAATGGGAGAATGACTTCCAACACCCTTTCACTGTCGCCCAAAAACCAAGCCATCATTCGATTCTCTTCTCTTTAAAATCCTCCATATGTACGAAGATCCAAGAATCTAACTGTAAGATTCTGACCAGGTGGTACTGAACACCCCAGCTACTACACAAATTCTTCCCTAATACCTCTGACAGGTGCTGGAGATGCCAGGCTGATATGGGAACGTTGCTCCATGTCTTTTGGGCATGCCCACTGCTATTGCATTTTTGGACGACAGTTGAAACAATATTGCAGAAATTCACTGCCCATACGATCCACAATGACCCAGCCTTCCTCCTGCTCCACGCCACCACAATCCCAGCAAAGAGTTACAAAAAATTCATAGTGAGACATTTACTAAATGCCGCTAAATTGTGCATCCCCCCTATTGTGGAAGATGAGCACACCTCCGTCTTTCGGGATGTGGATGCGCAGAGTAGAGGAAATTACAAAATTGGAAGATCTAGTCCTTACTGCACAAGGTAAACAAGAAAAACATTCTAATGCCGCGTACACACGGTCGTTTTTTGCGATGAAAAAAAACGACGTTTTCTGTGAAGTAAAAAACGACGTTTTTGAAACGTCACTTTTCAAAGACAATTTTGCATACACACCATCGTTTTTTCACAAAAAGCGAGGTTACGTTCACCACTCTTTTCCATTGAAGCTCGCTTCATAACTAGCTTCTGTGCATGCGCGGGTTGAAAAACGTTGTTTTAAAAGACGTTTTTGCTACACACGGTGACTTTTTGTGAAACAAAAAACGACGTTTTGAAAAACGACACAAAAAATTCAAGCATGTTGGAATTTTTTTTTGGTCGTTTTTTTGAAGACAAAAAACGACGTTTTGCCCACACACGATCAATTTAAATGACGTTTTAAAAAACGTCGTTTTTTTTCATCGCAAAAAACGACCGTGTGTACGCGGCATAAGGCATGGAGGCTATGGAACATGTTCATTCTGTCCGATGAGGGACTGCTTTTGCTTAACTCTTAAGTGTGTATATGGATCTGAGGCGGTACACGCATTGCCTTGGAGTCTATCTGCACCCCCACTCCCCCCCCCCATTTTTCTCTTTCCCACCTCTCCCTTCCCCACATTTTCTTTCTCCCTCTCTCTTTTTTCCCCTTTTCTCTCAATGTTCTACATGGGACCGTACAGATTTATCTCTGATTTTTTTCTTTCTCTGTTTTTGTTTATGTTGTTAATATTCAGGGACAGAACGACTCCACGGTCTTCTTTTGATTCCAAGGGGAATTTTAATGTTTTACATTTAACACCTTAGGACGCGAATATTAAGTGACAAATGAAGTCACGGTCTAGGGCTGTCATGATTGTATCGTTATCACTGTTATGTATTACAGATAACAACCTATTTGTGTTGCAATTACCTGTACCCACCCCTCTGATTTATTGATGGTATTGTTCTGTATTTTCCCCTGACTTTCTTAACCACTTAAGACCTGGATCATTATGCAGCTAAAGGACCTTGCCCTTTTTTGCAATTCGGCACTGCGTCGCTTTAACTGACAATTGCGTGGTCGTGCAACGTGACTTCCAAACAAAATTGGCGTCCTTTTTTTCCCACAAATAGAGCTTTCTTTTGGTGGTATTTGATCACCTCTGTGGTTATTATTTTTTGCGCTATAAACAAAAATAGAGTTACAATTTTGAAAAATATAAAATATTTTTTTAATTTTTACTATAATAAATATCCTCCAAAAATATATAAAAACATATTTTTTTTTCCCTCAGTTTAGGCCGATACGTATTCTACATATTTTTGGGGATGGTTTTCCAGGGCACATAATGAAGATATTTATTACAAAGAGAATAGAAAGCATTGTTTTTGCCTTTGTTCTGTTAGGGAAACATGAATGTGACGAAGCAAACAAACTGTTCATTGGAACAGAGGCAGCAGTGAGTGGCTGGTGGGTGAATTCTAATTACCATATAGAAAATGCAGTTTGCATATAAATTATTAGGATAAGAAAAGGAGATTTTATTTGAACACATGGCTGTTGATGGTGGCCTTTTAAACAAAATGCAACTTATGTTTTTAAGTTTAGTTATCCTCCTAATCTAAATAATAATATGTCACTAATGCAGAATGTTGGTCATTTATTAAACCAAAAAATGTAATATATTGCAGCTTCTCAATCATTCGAGGTTTTGGCTGCATTTGTTTTTTTTTTTTTTTAACCTGGTGATCAAGCCAGTAACATACATCCTGACTCAGGGTGGCTCCTCTATCTATGGAGAAGCAGAAGAGACACTCTTGAAGACAGAACTGCCTAGAAAGGGTACTGATAGTGATATTTTAAAGCAGCTTTTTGTTTCTTAAAAAAAAAAAAATCATGTTATACTTACCTGCTCTATGTAATATTTATGTAATGGTTTTAAGAGCAGCGCTGATCCTTCTCTTCTCAGGTCTCCCACCCGATGCTCCTGGGCCCCCCCCTCTTCCAGCTTGCTATAGGGCAGTGTTTCTCAATTCCAGTCCTCACGCCCCCCCCCAACAGGTCATGTTTTCAGGATTTCCCTCAGATCAAAAGGCTGTGGGAATTACTAAGGCAGTGAAACTGATCAAATCACCTGTGCAAAATAATGGAAATCCTGAAAACCTGACCTGTTGGGGGGGGGGGGGGGGGGGGGGGCGTGAGGACTGGAATTGAGAAACACTGGAATGCTTAGATTTAGGATAAGGTTGACATAATGTGCAAATATGTGATGCACATTTCACACCATCCGTCAGTTTCTGCACCAGAACCTGACTGCATGGTGTGAACTAGAGCCAACTATACAGGGTAAACACTGTGCATGCATTTTTAGTGCAGAAAAAATGCACACAAAACTGTACAGAACTGCGTCTGGTGTGAACTAGCCCTCAAAACCCGACTTGGGCTTTTAAGGCTGGGTACAGTTTTCGGTTCCTACAAATCCCTTCATACTTGACACAGTATAAAAAAACACCAATAGACGCCTGCCTAGCTGTCAGATTTACATAGCTCTGCTATAGAACAAGCTGTAGCAATCATCAGCCACAGCAGATCTGTTAATGCTTGGTGCCAGCTGGCGCTGCTAAAGGTTTTACCACTTCAGATGGTAAAGCTTTCATCATCAATCAATTCCTGATCACAGTGTTTGTGTTTGAACATTGATAATCTTATGGCTGCGTTGTGCGGTAGGTCATTATGTTGAATAGCTAATTTGTCTTTCCATCCCTATGTGCTGTTCTGGTCATATCTGTTTGGATACTTTGCATAATCCCAACTTAATCTGAATCTCATTTGCTAAATCTGCATCACACGAACTGGCAAATAGTAGGTCGAGACATCAGGGTGAGTGCGCAAAACCAACAGTTTCCGTGTGAGCTCTGCCAGTTGGTGAAAATGGGGAGAAAAAAAAGTATAACCTGATCGTGATAAAAACAAAAATATTAGCAGTGTGGCAGGACCCAGTGACTGCAGCTTCAAATAAGTAAAATTAGAATTTGGATAGGTGTGTGTGTTTTATTTTTTTCATAACAGTGGTTAGTCAGATGGGGGTTGCTAAGATCCTGGAGTTGGGCTTTAAATCAGGGGTGCTAAACTCATGGCATGTGACCCCCACCCAGGGAAGTTCTTGTTCATGATCTGGGGTAGTGGGTGGGCAAGCCCAGATTGCGATCAACGGGTTGCCGACCCACCAATTCAAAGTGGGGATGAGTGCCAGTGCTGGCGGGGAGTAGGGATGAGTGCCAGTGCTGGCGGGGAGTAGGGATGAGTGCCAGTGCTGGCGGGGAGTAGGGATGAGTGCCAGTGCTGGCGGGGAGTAGGGAGGAGTGCCAGTGCTGGCGGGGAGTAGGGATGAGTGCCAGTGCTGGCGGGGAGTAGGGATGAGTGCCAGTGCTGGCGGGGAGTAGGGATGAGTGCCAGTGCTGGCGGGGAGTAGGGATGAGTGCCAGTGCTGGCGGGGAGTAGGGATGAGTGCCAGTGCTGGCGGGGAGTAGGGATGAGTGCCAGTGCTGGCGGGGAGTAGGGATGAGTGCCAGTGCTGGCGGGGAGTAGGGATGAGTGCCAGTGCTGGCGGGGAGTAGGGATGAGTGCCAGTGCTGGCGGGGAGTTGGGATGAGTGCCAGTGCTGGCGGGGAGTTGGGATGAGTGCCAGTGCTGGCGGGGAGTTGGGATGAGTGCCAGTGCTGGCGGGGGAGTTGGGATGAGTGCCAGTGCTGGCGGGGGAGTTGGGATGAGTGCCAGTGCTGGCGGGGGAGTTGGGATGAGTGCCAGTGCTGGCGGGGGAGTTGGGATGAGTGCCAGTGCTGGCGGGGGAGTTGGGATGAGTGCCAGTGCTGGCGGGGGAGTTGGGATGAGTGCCAGTGCTGGCGGGGGAGTTGGGATGAGTGCCAGTGCTGGCGGGGGAGTTGGGATGCGTGCCAGTGCTGTCGGGGGAGTTGGGATGCGTGCCAGTGCTGTCGGGGGAGTTGGGATGAGTGCCAGTGCTGTCGGGGGAGTTGGGATGAGTGCCAGTGCTGTCGGGGGAGTTGGGATGAGTGCCAGTGCTGTCGGGGGAGTTGGGATGAGTGCCAGTGCTGTCGGGGGAGTTGGGATGAGTGCCAGTGCTGTCGGGGGAGTTGGGATGAGTGGCAATGCTGTGTCTCCAGCTATGTGGTGTCTCGCAGCAGTTACACCTATGCCAAAATCAGGAGATAGGGTCTCTTCCGGGTCCTCCCACTTCACATTCCTCACCGGTCAGCTTACCTCTCATCCCCCACCCTTGCCATGAACTGAATGGGAGGCTGCGAAGAGGCAGACTGGGCGGCTTGCTGGCCCCAGGCACAGCCCTGCTGGGCAGCCGCAATAAGGCTGGGAGAGCGGAGCGGGCTTCAGAAACAGCCCAGGATTCAGTGACCCCTGGCAAATTGTAATTTGACCCCCCAGGGGGTCCCGACCCCAGGTTGAGAACCACTGATGTAGAGGGAGCAGGATGCTTCCTCTGTAGTGCTGGCTACTGTTCTCAGTGGCGCGATACCAAGTGCACTTCACCTGGGACGTTCCTAACATCCTGAAGAGCGATGCCAGCAGAAGCTGGATGTGGAGAAGGTCAGTGTACACTTCACTTTTGCAGTGGGTATATTACCCCTTATAAACGGGTTATTGGACTACGGTCACACTGATCCACAGGTGCAGCACTGTGCACTTATAGCTTTATTGTGGGTTCTCTGCACTGCCATAGACTTTTATTATATCCTGTGTTTTTGGTGCATTTTCTGAAAGTACACAAATTCCTAAATGTAGGAGTTTTTGTGCGCTTTCAGAAAGTGCACCACACCTGCAAGATGTAATGGAAGTCTATGACTCAGTTTTACAGTGGGAAATGTAACATGTTTCCGCTCCTCCAGTCTCCCCCTGATCCTCTACACTCTGTGACAGCAGGACAGGGGATCTTCTCCCCGCACCCATTGTCACAATTTGAAAAGAGCATGGCCGTGTGAGGTTCCGCCCCACATGGCTGCATCATTCATTCATAAAATTCTGTGAATGAATGCCTACAAGCTCCGTCTGCCTTTGCAGCTGACCAATTGTAGCTCTCATTGAATTGGAAGAGGTCTGGTGAGCGATCTCGTAAGGCATTGAGCTTCCTGTCATTAAGTAACTGCCTGCCAGTATGAGTTTGCGGAGGAACCTGACATTGCACCTGTGATCTGCTGATCGTGGGTGCAATGTTTTACAGGCTCCTAAGAAATTTTATTTTTACCGGCTGCGCCCACTGCCTCCACAGCCCAGCGTTTCAGTGAGCAGTCATCAGCTCTGTGCTCAGGGAGCTGTGAGAATCGAGTGACCTGCAGTGTTGGATTGCTCAGTTCTCAGTCTTAGAGGCATTGGGGGACAGATGCAGCATCAGTTTAATGCTGCATCCACCTAGGTAAGTATGAGTGGGTAGTGGCAGCAATGAAATTCATAATCTTGGTGTCTTCATCATGGTATAGTTTTACTAAGGGCTGGATTTGCACCACTTCATTTTTTATTTTTTAATTTGTGTGATCTGGACATACTGGAAACAAGGAATTTCGACTTGGTATTGCATTTTGGCGTTTGTTAAAGTGGAATTAAACTGTATCTGAGCACTATAAACTGAAACCACTATTTAATGTCTAATATCCAAAGCAAACTCATTAATTTATCCATGTCTCCATACTTTATTTTGATGAGAAGCCACTTGAACACCTAAATCACACCTTCCTGGAATCTATCTGCCCTTAGCTCGGGTATAAAGTCAGGAGGGTGTGCTTAGCTGAGAAAGCCCCCTCCTCCCAGATGAAAAAAAAATGCTCATGAAGACTCCTGGGATGTAAGACATTATTATGGCCTAGTCCAGAAACCAACTGAAGAAATACACAGCCCTAGGCATATGATGTAAATGGGCCCTGAAAGAGAAATTCCAGGCAACACAAAAACAATCGGCAAATTACTAACTGTCCAGGAAACAATGCAACGGTACCAATATGGGAAGGTCCAGTTAACTGGGGTCTTTCGGGTGATCCACTGCAATAAAAGTAACTTCCAAACTTGGACAGTAATGTTCTTCCATTAGCTGAGCTGATCCATGGTACTATCACATTTAACCACTTAAGACCCGGACCAAAATGCAGGTAAAGGACCCGGCCAGGTTTTGCGATTTGGCACTGCGTCGCTTTAACAGACAATTGCGCGGTCGTGCGATGTGGCTCCCAAACCAAATTGGCTTCCTTTTTTCCCCACAAATAGAGCTTTCTTTTGGTGGTATTTGATCACCTCTGCGTTTTTTTTTTTTTGTTGCGCTATAAACAAAAATAGTGCGACAATTTTGAAAAAAATGCAATATTTTTTAATTTTTGCTATAATAAATATCCCCCAAAAATATATAAAAATGTTTTTTTTTTTTTTTTTCCTCAGTTTAGATCGATACGTATTCTTCTACCTATTTTTGTTAAAATAATCGCAATAAGCGTTTATCGGTTGGTTTGCGCATAATTTATAGCGTTTACAAAATAGGGGATAGTTTTATTGCATTTTTATAAAAAAAAAAAAAAATTATATTTTACTACTAATGGCGATGATCAGTGATTGTTTTTTTTTTTTTTTTTTTTCGTGACTACAACATTATGGCGGACACTTCGGACAATTTTGGCACATTTTTGGGACCATTGTCATTTTCACAGCAAAAAATGCATTTAAAATGCATTGTTTGTTGTAAAAATGACAGTGCAGTTTGGGAGTTAACCACAAGGGGGGAGGTGAAGGGGTTATGTGTGACCTAATGTGTGTTTACAACTGTAGGGGGCTGTGGCTGTAGGTGTGACGTCATCGATTGTGTATCCCTATAAAAGGGATCACATGATCGATGATGCCGCCACAGTGAAGAACAGGGAAGCCGTGTTTACACACGGCTCCCCCCGTTCTTCAGCTCCAGGGACCGATCGCAGGACTCCAGTGGCAATCGGGTCCGCGAGCCCTGCTGTCCCAAGCTTCGAATCGGGTCATGAGAACACGCCGCGGGTGCGTGCCCGAGACCCACGGCTGGGTACTAGCACAGCACGTACCTGTACGTGCATGTGCCCAGGTGTGCCATTCTGCCGACGTAAATGTGCAGGAGGCGGTCCTTAAGTGGTTAAATAAGTGCTTGGCTTCTTATTTTGACTTTTTAAAAGACCTTACCAGTAAAACTGCACAGAGGAGAGACTATGTGCTCTATATAGGTATTGGGGTTGAGCGAACCCAAACTGTAAAGTTCAGGTTTCGTACTGGACTTTTGGATTCTTTGTACCTGGACCTGAACCCGAACAATTTACTGTAAGTTCAGGTTCGGTGTTCGCCAATTTAATGGCGTGCTGCAGGGCAGCCAATCACCATTTTGTTTTATTCGTGTGACCCAGAAGCCATCACAGCCATGCCTACTAATGGCATGGCTGTGATTTGCCAGTGCAGCATGTGACCCAGCCTCTATATAAGCTAGAGGCACATAGCATAGCTCTTCACTCTGCTTTAGATAGGGTAGGGAAAGGCTGCTGCTGCTCTTCTGAGGGAGAGAATTAGATAGGAGTCAGACTGTCCTGCTTGAGAAATCGCATAGCACAGCAAGTCACTCTGCTTTAGATAGTTACTTTAGGGAAAGGTTCCTGCCTGCTTTTGCTTTTAGGGAGAGAAATGGAAGTTAGTCATGCTTCCGAAATCAAATTATACCAGCACCGCATATGTTTCTGTGAGATGCACCCTTTAGATACTTTAGGGAAAGGTTTTCTTCCTGCTTTTAGGGAGAGAAATAGGAGCCACTCTCGCTTCAGAAATCAAATTGTACCAGCACTGCATATGTTACTGTGAGACACACCCTTTAGATACCTTTCTTCTATTGTGCTATTCAAAAAATATCCATTTAGGGGGAAAAAATAAAAAATAACCCCTTTAAGCCTGTTTGTGAAAATGTATGGAGTTTTGGTTATCATGACCTTCCACCGTCTAGTGGCTGTGTAACTGAAATTGAGAAAACTGCATTAAAATGACATATATTATCTTCAGTACTGCTTACGTTTTGGAAAAAGACTTGTGGTCTCCAGCTAAGACTTCTAAAACGAATCATCTTAGCAGCGGGCTTAATCATTTATGGTGATTGACACTAAATTAAACCACTTAAATTTAAAATGAGTATAAAAACATTACTACATTTTTATTAGAAATGTTCATTTGTTCATTAAAACTTAATTTCAGATAGATGGCTAAATACACCATTGATATCAACTTTTATTTCTGTCCACCCAGTCCCGAAATTTAAACGGCTCCTCGGAAAAAACGAACACTGGCCATGGAATGAACAGATTCTTCCATCCACAGAAACCAGGTGGGGATGGAGGCATTCCCCCCGGACATTGTATTCTGTTGGTGGGACCCAGCGCTATCAGTGACTATAGCTGTTGATTGACATATATACGTTTTCCAGCTTGTCCATTTGACAAGAGTCAATCTAATGTAGGGTTGCCACCTCATCCCTTTGAAACCAAACACAATTTATTTACACGGGTCCTGTGGCTGATTTAAGGTGGTAATTAAATTCACATAGTGCCTTATTTGCATTAAATTGGCCCCATAACCTGTGTAACGAATGTGTTTGGTTTTAAACACCTTGCACTCTCGGGGGCCCCCCAGCCCCCCTGTTTTACTTACCTGAGCCACAAAACTCCGTGGGCGTGATGGTTTCCCCCAGCTTAAGGCGGCTCTTAATTGGAGATCGATAGCAGCGCAGCCATTGGCTCCCGCTGCTGTCAACCAAATCAATGATGCGCCGGGGGGCGAGGCCGAGTGATACGCCTTTATTTTTATTTTTTTTGCCAGCAATATTTTTTTTATTCAGCTTTTAGTGGGAACCCCGCTGACAGCTGATGACTCATCGATTTGTTAGGGACGTGACAGTCAGCTTCCCGGCCCCCTCCTTAGCAACCAGCTTTATACAGTGCGTTTTTACATTGCGTTTTACGAGGGAAGAAAATGCATGAAAACTGCATGAAAACTGCATGCAAACGCTGGTTTAAGAATGCAAAATGCACTGAAAAACGTGCCTAAAAAAACCACATCAAACGCAGCCGCATAGGTGTGAACTTATACTGAAGCCCTGTACACAGGGCACAGACACGTTGTTTTTCTTGCCGGCCAAGTGTACAGACACACCATTTAAAAGAACCACCGTTCTTTTGAATGGGATGAACGCGTTGATGTCATAGAATAAGACGAGCATGCGCTCATCACATTCGATGCCTTCACCGCCATCTTGCTTCACCCTACTGATGTTTTGGAAGCTACCGCGAATGCGTCAGTCATTTCGAGCATGCGCGGGTTTCCACGGAGAGGTTAGTATACACACGCTCGGGAGCAGGTTCTCTATTTTTCTCGTCTAGATTCTGGGCTGTTTTCTTGAAGGGAAACTTTAAAGCCTCGTACACACGCTCGGTTTTCTCTGCAAGAACCAGCAAAAAAAGTGCTGGCAGAGCTTTCTTGCCGAGAAAACCGTGCGTGTGTACGAAGCTTGAGACATGTTTATTTGACCGTTGCTGCTGTTGGCTGCAATAAGAATAAACAAAGGCAGCTCGACATCAGCCTTCGAGGGGAATGTTTTTTTTTTTTTAATGTGAATTAATCTTTGCTTTAGGAATAAATGTAGTTTTGAAAACCTAGTTGAGACCTAAAGCAACTTTGCAAGTGTAACCTCTCTCCATTTTACAAGTATGTTTGCCTGCTGTCCCCTGAGGGCTGTGCTGAAATCGTCAGTTCTCCAATTTTAAAGGTTCCTTTTTTCTATTATGTTTGCAAACACAGAACATTACAGCCTTATAGGAAAGGTCTTTGGCAACCCCCATGGACAGGCATGATCTGTAGCCTTGCTCACAATTGGCTGGCAAGGATGTGCAAGGAGAATGCAATTTTAAATTTGCCTCAGGAATTACTTCTTGTAACAAAAAATCCCCTCTGCCTCTATAGGCAAAATGCTTTTTTTTTTTCTTCTTCTTTTTGACGTAAGGGATGATTATAACCCCTGTCAGTTTTTTGTCAACTGTGTTTTTTGGGGAGATTTCTCTTCACTTCCCGTCCCATAGCCAAACAGGAAGTAAGAGGAAATCCCTGCAAATTAAAATCCCTTGTGGCCCCCAGGTCACCAGAACTAGTGTCTCCATTGGAAGATTTCCCCTCTATTACTTTACTGGGGAAAACACAAAGTTCAGGATTTTCTTATACTTTTCGCTTTCAATGATAAACCGGATAAATAGGGATGAATCTCCCTAACGGGGGCCCCTTGCAGCATTAAAGATCGAATAGGTGTTCTAATCTATCTCCACGCTATCCAAAATTAAAACTGGTGGTTTTGGTTAAAGCTGACTTCCAGATCTTTTTTTTCCCCCACACTTGTATCAAGTCCTCAACTGTGTTTAAATTACTTTGAATTCTCTTAGCATCTCTACAATACTGTATAACCCAGGGGTGCCCAACCTTTTGAAGAGCAAGGGCCACTTAAGCGTCTTAGTAACCGGTTACGGGCCACAATGAGCGGAGCGAGTAGATGGCAGCCCACTTGGCTCTATAGAGCCCACTCTCTCTCTCTCTCTCTCTCTCTCTCTCTCTCTCTTTTTTTTTTTTGCGGATTGGATTGGAGGTAGGAGTAGGCTTTTGTAAACAGGGCACTATTCCTCCCATCTTCCACTCCTTATGGGTGAATGGAGGGTCAGATTTGGTCAGTCTGACAGTGTGAAATGGGCCTAAGGCTGCTTTCACACTGATGCACTGCTATTTACCTACACCAGGGGTGCAGCACAGTTCACCCTGGCATTCCTGCAGGTTAGCTGCACTTTGCCATCATATATACATTGTGATTTTAGTAATAAACTTTAATAACAGTATTCTATTCTACTTTATTCCATCCCAGAGCAGGAGGTTGCGGGCCACATCCGAGGGCTCCGCGGGCCACATTTTGGGCACCCTTGGTATAACCCCTTTAAAGATGCAGCAATGTGCCTTAATTTACTGTCTAAACAGCATTAATCATCAATGCCCACTGATCTGATATGTACCGTTTTCACCTGTCAAAGCAATTCCTTTTGTTTGCCATTAATACTTTTTTTTTCAAAAATTTTATGAAAGAACACATCCCCAGAATCCATTTAAACATGCATGCTAAAGTCTGCAGCACCCAGTGGCCAGCAGGAAGGAGCATGTACAACTAAAAGGATGCTAAAAATGTGTTCTTTCACTGTTTTTAAACAAAAGGCGGTGTGCTGTGATGTGTACAGGAGCCTGTCAGTTTCTCCCACAGAACTCAGGGAATAGACCAGCAGACAGACCCGGTGATAACATCTTATAACATCTTATTATTCAGAATTTCTCTATAGTTCACAGTATGAAAAATGGTTTTAAAGGATGATCCTAGCTATTTCACATCAACATATTTCACAGCGAAGCTGAGAAATCGCTGAAGCAGTAAGAAAATGTAGTTTGTAATTTTATTGAAAAGTTCATTCATTCTGGTTGAAAAACCCTTCTATCCCCATTAATGTGAGGCTAGCCTCTAGGTATCCTCAGCAATCTGAAATGAAGAATATCTGGGTGTGAGTGGCCAGTTCCGGACAAGGCAGCTGTAGGCAAACTTGATGAGAACACGGGATCAATATCACCCTCCTCTTGTCCGCCCACCTTGGATGAATCACTGAGACTGCTGAAACTGGTATTCCTTATTAAAATAACACAATTACAGAAACCTCTACCAGCCTTAGGTGCGGCTTTTTCTTCCATACTGAGATATTATTTGAAAGCGGCAATCTAAATATACCACAGCGAGGAAGACGCAAAGGTCAACAGTCAGACATGAGTACAAGGTGCTGAATGTTTCTCGTAGATCTGCTTAGACTTGAGTAGAAAGAGCTCTTATTGTTACTCACAGATCTCATTAAAGTGGAAGTAAACCCTCCTATCGTTTTCAGCCAAGGAAGCTGCCATCTTGGCCTCTGTTTAATCTCCACTTGCCATGGTGCTGGACATGTGATCAGCTATGACACCAGCCATTGGCTGGTTTGACAGTTTGGTTGAGAGCACTGCCAATGTGACAGTTGGCATTTTTTGGCATGCTATTTGAAGCTATTAACCACGCCGATATACGTCGGCTGAATGGCACGGCTGGGCACAATCGCGTACCTGTACGTGATTGTTAAATGCCCAGCCGTGGGTCGCGAAGCTCCGTGACCTTGGCCGCAGGACCCGCGGGCCACGATCGCCGCCGGAGTCCCGCGATCTGTCCCCAGAGCTGAAGAACGGGGAGAGGAGTGTGTAAACACACCTTCCTCGTTCTTTACAGTGGCGCTGTCATTGATCGTCTGTTCCCTAATATAGGGAAAGGCGATCAATGATGTCACGTGTCCAGCCCCGCCCCCTACAGTTAGAAACACATATGAGGTCACGCTTAACCCCTTCAGCGGCCCCTAGTGGTTAACTCCCAAACTGCAATTGTCATTTTCACAGTAAACCATGCATTTTTATAGCATTTTTTGCTGTGAAATAAATGTGTCAAAATTGTCCGAAGTGTCCGCCATAATGTCGCAGTAACGAAAAAATCGCTGATCGCCGCCATTAGTAGTAAAAAAAAAAAAAAATTAATAAAAATGCAATAAAACTATCCCCTATTTTGTAAACGCTATAAATTTTGCACAAACCAATCCATAAACACTTATTGTGATTTTTTTTTTTTTTTTTTTTTTACCAAAAATAGGTAGAAGAATACGTATCGGCCTAAACTGAGGAAAAAAAAAATGTTTATATATATTTTTGGGGGATATTTATTATAGCAAAAAGTAAAAAATATTGCATTTTTTTCAAAATTGTCACTCTATTTTTGTTCATAGCGCAAAAAATAAAAACCGCAGAGGTGATCAAATACCACCAATAGAAAGCTCTATTTGTGGGAAAAAAAAGGATGCCAATTTTGTCTGGAAGCCACGTTGCACGACCGCGTAATTGTCAGTTAAAGCGACGCAGTGCCAAATCGCAAAGGGGCCTGGTCCTTTAACTGCATTTTCGTCCGGGTCTTAAGTGGTTAAATCGATGGGTTTACTTCCCCTTTCAATATAAGCCAGGCAGTAAGGGTAGAATGCTTGTTTTAATCTGGGAGGGTGGTGTGAAATAGGCAAATGTTTACTTTATTGCTCGCTCATCTTTAGTCCTGGAGTGTGGGCAGACCCTCAACTGCCTTATGCCATACAGGACCGCATTTAAAGGCTGCACAGCTGGCGAGGAGGATCTGCTTCGTGGGACCGGCCAACTGGCATGGAGGATGAAGTCCATGCCTTGAGGTTTAAGGGACCGTCGCACCAACCCGCCCCCACCCCCCCTTTTTTATCTGTATGTAACAGATACTTTTTCTCCAAGTGCCTTCTAGCTGGTCTGATGACATAATGGGTCCTTCCTCTTGTCATCTGGCAGCGGTAGTTGAGTGGTTCTTACTCTTAGACTGAACAGTGTAATGCCGTGTGACCTCCATGGGCTGCAGTAGCCCATGGTGGGGAAAGTGTTACCATGGTCAGTCTGGCATGGTAACTTTTCCCAGTAGGTTTGACCATGACATCCTGGGCTCAGAGGGTGAGTTGAATGACGCTAGATGTCCAACTCAGAAACGAAGTGGGACTTCTGCAGAAGAGTGTTTGCTTAAAGGATTTAAAATGCAATGAAAGCTACTTTTTTTTTTTCCTAATAGGAGTTTAACTGCTTTACCCTCTTGACCTCCAGAAGGTTTTACCCCCTTCGTGACCAGAGAATTTATTTGAAATTAAACACTGTGCTACTTTTAACGGGCAATTGTGCTGTCCTGCAACACTGTACACAAAATAAATTGATATCCTTTTTTTCCATACAAATAGAGCTTTCATTTGGTTGTATTTGATCACCACAAGGTTTATTTTCTTATCCTATAAATGAAAACCTTTTTTTTTTTTTTATAAACACCCAATATTTTTTACTGTCTTTTATAACACCTATCCAATAAAACAACGCTACCATATATACATGAGTATAAGCCGAGTTTTTCAGTACATTTTTTTTGTGTGCTGAAAATGCCCCCCTCGGCTTATACTCGATGTCCTTTTTTTACGCCTGATCTTCCAGACTTTGGGGACCCTGGTACCAGCCGGATGTAGGTCCCCTGGACACGCGTATAGCCACACTCCTCTACAAGTGTGCAAAGTTTGTTGTCTGGGGGACCTACGGCCAGAAAGCACAGATTTTTTTTTTTTTTTTTCAAAGTCTAGCACCCCTTTCATAGACTCCAATGTTAAACGGTAATTTCTCTGGTAAATTTTGGGACCTGGTACCGGCCGGCCATAGGTCCCCTGGACCCGAAACTTGGCACACATGTAGCCTCAGTTCTCCTCTACAAGTGTGCAAAGTTTACTGTCTGGGGGACCTACGACCAGGGAGCACCGATTTTTTTTTTTTTTTCTCTCTCTAATCTGGGCACCCCTTCTATATACTCCCATGTTAAATGTAAGTCTAGTCATGGGCACAGTGAGGCATGGCACAGTGAGGTATGCACATGGACACCCTAGGCTTTTGTGGTGAAATTGGGTGGCTTGGCTTATAATCGGGTCGGCTTATACTAGTATATACAGTATTTGAATTTAAGGTCAAGATGTGTTAAGCCTCATGCCTTTGGTTAAAAAAAAAAAAAAAAAAGTGTATATTGTTTTGTGTGAAAGTCCTAGCCTCAAACACTGGAGTATATATGCATTGCATTGAAGGAAAAAAATAAAAACTCTTAAAGAATATGAAATGTTGGGTTTGCATATTCCTGTGATATGTGTCTGTTTCACCATGTACTCTTGTATTGCTTCCTTTTTTGGAAGTCTTGGCGATCATGCCAGTTCTTCCTATTAAAAACGAACCACACTAAGCAGGAGAACACACCGTGGTCAGTTCCCTAGTTGGGAACTCAACCTGCTCTCCTCCGTTCACTGGAAACATCCGTGCACTGCTGTTTTTCCTCCCCAGCTCTCTACAGCTGAGAACAGAGGGTATGTGAGGGTGGAGGAGTATTTATAATTTATTATATTTATACTGAAATGTTTTGCCTTTCGTTTTTATTTTAAACTGAATGGGTTGTTTTATAAGGTGAAAGTTTACAATCATTTTAGGCCTTTAGAACTACTTTTTTGTTTTTTTTTGTTTTTTTCTCAAGAATCTTTAGAACTACTTTAAATAGTTTGTTTTTTTAAATGAACTCATCTTTTTTTTATTTTTTTTATTTTGTAGTTTTCCTTTATTGTGCTGAGAACCAAAAAGTGAGGTGGGATGCCGACCGAAAGTGGAAGCTGGTCGGCCGCGCGCCAGACAAAACAGAAACGCAAGTCTAACAGTCTAACGTTAAAACGGACGAACAGCTCAGAGCAGGATCGGCCCGGTCTGCAGAGAGACTTGCTGGAGGGACAGGTAAATTGGCAACGCCGCTGTGCTTGTATGTTTTGTTATGAGCATTTTTTTTCTGGTGTATTTTACTGATAGCAGTGTGGTTGGAGGGTTTGATTAAACGGCAGATTTATTTTATACTTCTTTTGAAAAAACGTTGGCTTTGGGAGCTAGTACTCCCTTGATTGGATATTTTTATTTTTGATATGAAGGAACAAGGTAGGCGATCAATACTGTTCACGGCGCTGATTCTTTCACTGACCTCCATTGGGCTTTGTTGGGTGCAGAAGACTGAAACGGCTCGAAGCAGAGAAGTACTCAGCAAACTATGTCCCTCGCCTTGCACTGTTTAGTGATGGAATGGAAACAGTATTTGGATATTTTGTGCATCCATACACAATTTTTTTTATTTGTTTTGTAAGAACAGGAAGGGGTTGAAGCCTCGGTCAGTTCATGCTGCTGTCTGTTTTCCAATTGGAGAAAAATGCCCTCATTTCTTGTCTCCTAGAAAATGTTGTTTTTTTTTTCTTTTCTTTTAAGTAGATTCGTTTAAATCTCAGGCCCCATATATTTTTGTTAACTTTGTTTCTTGATAGTGATTTTCCTTCACCTATCTTATTGGGGAAAATTTACTAAAACTGGAACACACAGAATCTGTTGCAGCTGTGAAGAGTAACCAATCGGCTTCTAGGTTTATGGCTCTGTTCACACTCATGTAATGCTGGAAACGCACAAGAATCGCTGTGTTTCCCGCATTGCACTGCATAACAAATGGCACTGTGTTCTTGGATCTGCTGCGGGTATTAATTAAAAGTTGACCCACCCAAAAACCCGAGAAGGGGACCTAAAAAGAAGGGGACCTGGCTGGAACCCCCCCCAGAACTAATGGATTTTGAGAACCGTTTTTTAGCTGTAAAAACACTCTAAAAAAGCTTATTGGCATAACCAGGGTTAATGCTGTATTCCTGCGCATGGGGGGTCGATCTACTGGTCTGACGTCATCGCTGCTCCAGCCAACCACAGTGCCAGATGCAGGAAGAGGATGCGAGGAGACGTAGCGGCAGAGGGGGCCGAGGAGGACTTCAGGGTCTGCAATCTTAGATAAGTGCCACATAGCACTCTTATCTTGTTCACATGTTATACTTGTTCACATGCAGAAAGTTTAACCACTTAAAGTAAAAGTAACCACACCCCCCCCCCCCGAAAAACTGGGAAGAAAAAATAACCTGCAAGAGAAAGACATTAAGTGGTTAAACTTTCTGCATTTACACACATACGTTTTTCCCTTTGAGCTAAGAAGGAAGTTGGTTACAATGTTTCATGTTTAAAAACTTGGCAGACTGCCCATATTTTCTTTTGATAGCTGAGTGAGCAAATAAGTCTCTACACTTGTTATATGAAAGAATCGGCAAACTCTGCAATAGAGATAGTCAGGGCGGTTGAATCAAAATCACAATTTTTTTTTTTAATGATTAACTGTGCAGCTCTATTGTGCTGCAGGCCCCCCCAGTACTTACCAGAGCCCCATCTCGATCCAGCATTGTTGCGTGAGAACCTCCGCTACCCGGGACTCTCCCTCCTGGTTGGCTGTCAATCAAATTCAGGGAGCCAATAAGAGGCAGAATGGACATACAAAGCAGCAGCTTTCCTTGCTGGGGAAGGGGGGCACTTGGCAGAAGGGAGGGGCCAGGAGCACCGGCGAGACCCAAGAAGAGGAGGATCTGGGCTGCTCTGTGCAAATCCACAACACAGAGCAGGTAAGTATAACATGTGAACAAGATAAGAGCGCTACCATATACTGTACTAATACATCGCCAAATAAATCATAAAAACTCATATCAAGTATAAAATGACAATAAAGTCCATAAATTCCAGCGAACAAATAAATATATAAAGTTCATGTGAATCCAAGGAGGTTTTTCCAGTGCAACTTCAACTTAATCAGATGTCCAGTATAAAGGGCCAAAACAAACATCAGTGCAAAATTCTTGCCCCCCTCTGTGTGCCCTCTCACCAGAGATCCAAGACTCCCATAACAAGTCAGATGCACTTTGAGAGGGTAGCTGGGCTTAGTAGTCCCACAGGCTGTCTCACTGTGGCTTGCGTTGTCCTCGCTGAACCATCAGAAATCCCGGAATTCTGTTAGGAAGTGTGCAAACCCAATGAGGACTGCTGGGCTCTGTGGTCCCCACAGGCTGTATCTCCAGCTACAAAAGCGTAATTCTGTGTGTTGTATAACATCAAAAATTTCCAGGTATTCTGCTCACATTTAAAATGTTAAAAACAATGTAAACCAGAAGTGGCCAAATAGCCTGCGTCTCCATGACCAGAAATGACGGCACCAGTTTCGTCCCGCCCATGTGTCATTTTCAAAGATTTGTTGAGGGACATTACCTTTTTGTCACTGGAGATACAGCCTGTGGGACCACAGAGCCCAGCAGTCATCTTAAGGTTTGCACGCTTCCTAACAGGATTCTGTGATTTCTGATGGCTCAGTGACGACAATGCAAGCCACAGTGACAGCCTGTGGGACTACTAAGCCCAGCACGAATTTTGCGCCGATTTTTAGTTTTGGCATTTTATACTGCACACTTAAGTGGTTGTAAATGTTCGCATTTTTATTTTATTTTTTTAAATAACAAACATGTCATATTTGCCTCCACTGGGCAGCTCGTTTTGCACAGAGCGTCTCCGAACGCCATTTTCTGGGGTCCCCCGGCAGCTCTCTCGGCTCCTCCCTGCCTCAGATAAACCCCCACTGGGAAGAACTCTCCCAAGGGGGTTACCTTGCGAGCGCGCTCCCAAGTCCTGTATTCGGCATTCATAGCCGCCGAGTGCAGGACTATGCCCCGGCGCCGCGTCATTGGATTTGATTAACAGCAGCGCAAGCCAATGGCTGCGCTGCTATCAATCTATCCAATAAAGAGACGAGAACTTTCCAGGGCTCCCGCAACGCGGGACTTTCCAGGGCTCAGGTAAGTACAACAGGGGAGCGGTCATTGTCGGATGTATGTTCACCTTAATGCATAGGATGCGTTAAGGTGAAAAAACATGAACCTTTACAGCCTCTTTTAAGTTAGTTACACTGGAAAAACCTCTTTTGGATTCACATGAACTTTTATATATTTGTTCACTGGAATTTATGGCCTTATATATTGTCATTTTATATTTGATATGCGTTTTTATGATTTATTTGGTGATGTATTAGTAAATTATATGTTGGCGCTCTTATCTTCACATTTTAAAGGCACATGCACTTTTGAGAGCAGCAACCCTGAATGTTTGTACTCGTTTATTTTCTATCATCAATTATTCCTTTATAATTGCTTGTTTAAAGCAGGAATTCACGGCGTTATACACTATTACCTACAGGTAAGTATAACATGTTTATTTTTAAACGAAAGACTTTTACGATTACCGTATATACTCGAGTATAAGCCGAGTTTTTCAGCACATTTTTTTGTGTGCTGAAAATGCCCCCCTTAGCTTATACTCAAATCGCCTTTTTGCGCCTGATCTCCCAGAATTTAAGGACCCGGTGCTGGCCGTAGGTCCCCTGGACCCCTAACTTTGTACACTTGTAGAGGAAGAGTGTTGCTACATATGTGCCAAGTTCCGGATCCAGGGGACCTACGACCAGCCGGTATCGGATCCCCAAATTCGCTGCAGAAATGACCGTTTGACATAGGAGTCTATGGAACGGGTGCCCGGGTTTGAAAAATCAGTGCTCCCCTAGCCGTAGGTCCCCTGGACAACAAACTCTGTACACTTATAGAGGAAGAGTGTTGCTATATGTGTGCCAAGTTTGTTGTCCAGGGGACCTACGGCTGGGGGAGCACCGATTTTTAAAACCCGGCACCCGTTCAATAGACTTTCATGTTAAACGTCAGTGTAGGCATGGGCACAGTGAGGCATAGGCACACATGTAGCCACATTTCTTCTCTACAAGTGTGCAACGTTTGTTGTCTGGGGGACCTACGGCTGGGGAGCACCGATTTTTTCAAAGCTGGACACCCCTTCAATAGACTCCCATGTTAAACGTCAGTGTAGGCATGGGCACAGTGAGGCATGGGCACAGTGAGGCATGCACATGGACACCCTAGGGCTCAAGTCAATACGTTTTCCCAGTTTTTTTTGTGGTAAAATTAGGTGCCTCGGCTTATATTTGGGTCGTCTTATACTTGAGTATATACGGTATATTAACTATGTTCACACAGGCCTTATCTGATCTTTTACAATATAGTTCATGAATCATAATTACTTGGAAGCAATAGAAACTGCAAATCCCACGTTTTTTGTTTCACTCGGATATTTCCTTGTAGATCTGTCTGATTTGTAGAGTGATTTGCCTTTCCCTGTCTATTTTATGCCTATCCCTGTCTATCCGTTCACTGGGAATAAGAACAGGGCAGTGCAAGCTGAGGGGTGGTAAAACAAAGACTAAAGTTGTCATCTATATTATCCAATCATAAAATATTGGTAGCTATGACCTGTGATTTGTATAATTTGGGAAGTTTATATGTAGCGGCCTATTTATGCATAAGGTATAATCTGTGTACTTTTCTCTGAAATAATTTCATGTTTTTTTACATTTTGTTGCTAAAAATCATCATTCCTAAAATCTGAGAGATTCTTTCCCAAGCCCTCTGTGTACATTTGTTTGATTTGTGTATTATCTAATAATCCTTTTGTTTATCGTGTCTTGTTTCCTCATTTCCCTTTTCTTTCTCGTACATCACGGGACACAGAGCAGCATATTCATTACTATATGGGTTATATGGAGTACCTTCAGGTGATGGACACTGGCAATCTCAAACAGGAAGTCCCCTCCCTATATAACCCCCTCCCATAGAGGAAGTACCTCAGTTTTTTCGCCAGTGTCTTAGGTGTTGGTCACGGAATAGCTTTGCCTCCACATCCTTGGGATTAAGGCGGGCTAACCGGATCTGTCCAAGGAGCCTCAGTGCCAAAGTGGACAGTACCCGGGCCCCAAACCAAGGGGTTTTGCCTATAATGCTCCTCTCTAGAGGGCTGGACCCTGGGCCCAGGACTTGGAGTTTTCTAAACCAAAAGATCCTGTTTGCCAGGGTGCTGTATAGGTCCAGGACAGCGGTTTCTTCCAGGACCCCAGTGCCTGAAGGTCTATTACGCTACCCACGGAGATGGGAGAAGATTGGACCGTTTTGCAAACGTCCTGCGGCATGGAGCAGGTAAGAGGGGAGCCTGCGGGACTTGGTTTGACAGCAGGCTCTCCAGGGGAGATTTTAAGGGGGGTAGCCTGAGTATGCTCTGCATTGGCACCATGGTCACTATGTCTGATGGACAGGATGCCCTGAAATGTTCCCCCCCCCCATCACTTGATCCCCCTACCTATCTATGTATGTTTGCTAGCTACCTGCTGCTCGCTGGTTGAAGATCTTTAAAAAAAAAAAAGACAGATCTGTCTCTAGGCTAAAGGGACTCCTTAGGGGCCTGTTTTTAGCCTTACCTAGCCGGGATTCAAATCTGCCGCCTGATGCGTCCTCCAGCCTGCATTCCTGGGCTCCAGAGTGCGTCTCCTCCTGGGCTCTCCTCCCCCGACAGTCGCGCGCGCGCGCGCGCGCATGCATATAGAAAATGTTCGGGAGGGGCGGGGAGCGTGACTGCAGTGTAGAGTGGGCGTGCCTTCAATTGCTGTTATACACAGCAGGCGCGTTCTTAGCTCAGTTCAAAGCTGAGCTGGAGAGAGAGGACGTAGAGCTGGCAGCACAGTGACTCCCGGTGGCGAGAAGGGGTAGTACATGCTGGAGTCAGCTCCAATACTTTTTGTTAAGCCAAAAATCCCCTTGGCAACAGGTTGAATGCTGGCAAACATGTTGGGGGTGGGGCTGTATGTTGTGAATAATATTATAAAGGAAAACATACTGAGCCCCACCGTTTTTGGGCATTAGTGATCCTATTGTCCCCTAAACCTTATTTTTTTGTACTCCTGGCTATAACCGTCTGTTGTTGTAGGCGGAGTCCCTCGGTTTTGTATTATGGCTTCCAAGGGTTCAGGATCAAAACACAAAAAAAAAAAAAAAAAAAGAAAAGGCAAAGACAAAGGGGTTCCTCCTCTGGTTCTGATGATATGCCAATACTTTCCCCACAGGTTATTCCTATAGGGGTCACCTTGGATAAGCCATTAAGGGGGTCTGGTGCTGAGGCTGCCCCAGGTCGGCCCAACCCTGTGTTATCACAGAGGAGATGCTAGCCGTCACCCTAGGGGGGGCTAGAGAAAAAAGTTAACAGCTATGATCGCTGGCTCTTTTTCTGGCAAGAAGCGGACTAGATCCCCATCGCCAAAAGGTGTATCATCGGATGCTGAGATTCTCTCTCCGGAGGAATTAGAATTTCAGGAGGATCGGTTGGACAGAACCTAGAGGAAGGATCTACCACTGATCTACCACTGAAGAATCGTTTTCAGCCTCCCAGACGGAGAGTCTGTGGGTCCAGTCTTTGACAGACATGGTCCGCTCGGCATTTAATTTGCCATTTCCAGAGCCTCGTCTTATAGACGTTTTTCGCGCCGTTCGGAGCGGAGGGCGGGGGGGGGGGGGGGGGCGTGCCTGCAGCGTCATCAGGGGCGCGCCTTGTGCTGTTGTAGATCAGCAGGCTTTAGTCAGTGCTCAGTCTGAGGCTGATCTGAAAGGGAGAGGACGCAGAGCGGCAGAACAGTGACTCCCGGTGGCGGAAGAGGGGTAGTACATGCTGGACTTGGTTCCAATGCTTTTCTGTTAAGCCAAAAAATCCCCCTTTTTGCAGCAGGTTGGAGGCTGGCAAACTAAGTTTGGGGTCGCTGTATGTTTTAAAAAAAAAAAAAAAAAAAAAAAAGGACTTATATATTTAAAAAAAAAAAAAAAATACATACGGGGCCCCATCAGTTTTTGGGCATTAGTGATCTATTGTCCCCTAAACCCTAGTTTTTGTACTCCTGGCCACTACAGTCTGCTGTTGTAGGCGGAGTCCCTCGATTTTGTATTATGGCTTCCAAAGGTTCGGGGTCAAAGGGTACAAAAAAGACCAAAAAACAAAGGGGTTCCCCCTCTGATTCTGATGATATGCCGATACTTTCCCCGCAGCTTATTCCCATGAAGGTCGCCTTGGATGAGCCATTGGGGGGGGTCTGGTGCTGAGGCTGGCCCAGATCAGCCCAGCCCTGTGTTTATCACAGAGGAGATGCTAGCTGTATCCCTAGGGGGGCTAGAAGAGAGATTAGCAGCGTTGATCGCTAGATCTATTCCTGGCAAGAAACGGGCTAGATCCCCATCACCAAAAGGTGTATCCTCAGATGCTGAAATTCTCTCTCCGGAGGAATTGGAATCGCAGGAGGATCAACTAGACCTGAACCAAGAGGGTTCAGGGATTGAGGGATCTACCTCTGAGGAACCATTTTCAGACTCCCAGACAGAGAGACTGTGGGTCTTTGACGGACATGGTCCGCTCGGCATTTAATTTACCATTGCCAGAGCCTCAGGTTCCTGCGGTATCCTCTCTGGGCTCTTTGAAAGCTCCTTTAAGCAACGCGGTTTTTCCGGTCCATCCTCTCTTGGAGGAATTGATCTTTCAGGATTGGGTACGACCGGACAGGATTTTTCTGCCGCCGAAGAGATTTTCGGTCATTTACCCTATGGAGGAAAAATTCTCGAAGAGGTGGAAGCTCCCAGTGGTGGATGCAGCCATCTCATGTGTGAATAAATCACTAACTTGCCCGGTGGAAAACATACAAATGTTTAAAGATCCGGTTGATAAACGGTTAGAGACACTTTTAAAAGCATCCTTTGCTACGGCAGGAGCAGTGGTACAGCCAGCTGTGGCTGCGATTGGAGTTTGTCAGGCGTTAAAGGACCAGACAAAAGGAATGCTAAAAGACCTGCCTACCCAACAGGCAGAAGAGTTTTCTGACATTCCCAGAGCTCTGTGTTTTGCGGTAGATGCTATAAAGGATTCCATCCAACAGGCCTCTCGTTTATCACTATTTTTGGTGCACATGAGAAGGCTCTTATGGTTGAAGAACTGGGCGGCGGAGCCCCCATGCAAAAAGCTTCTGGCAGGGTTTCCCTTCCATGGAGGACGACTCTTCGGAGAGGATCTGGATAAATACATTCAGACTATTTCAAGTGGCAAAAGTACCCCTTTTACCAGTCAAAAAGACATTCCGGGGTCCTACATTTAAAAAGCAGCTCTTTCCTGTCTCAGGGCCCTCAAATTCCAGGCAGTATCGACGGCCGCCTGCGCGTTCCAACTTTAACAGTAGATCGCAGGAAAAGGCCCCTGGGGGTAAGAGATCATGGTATCGCAAGCCGACAAAACCAGCCCCTAAGTCTGCCTTATGAAGGGGCGCCCCCACTATCGCGGGTGGGGGGAAGGCTTCGTTTCTTCTCAGAAGTTTGGGAAGCCAAGATCCCCGACAAATGGGTCCGGGCGTCTGTAACCACAGGCTACAGACTGGAGTTTCTAAAGTTTCCTCCGCCTCATTTTCAAGAGTCAAGGCTACCAAAGGATCCAGCAAAGAAGGCCTCGATGCTGGCAGCTTTGGATCACCTGCTTTGCCAGGACGTGATAATAGAGGTGCCAGCCCAAGAGCAGGGGCAAGGTTTCTATTCCAATCTCTTTGTCATACCAAAGCCCAACGGCGATGTCAGGCCAATCTTGGACTTAAAGAGTTTAAACGTTTACCTAAGGGTTCGTTCCTTCCGGATGGAATCCATCCGGTCAGCAGTCGCCACGCTCCAGAGGGACGATTTTCTGGCTTCCATAGACATAAAGGATGCTTACCTTCATGTACCAATCTTTCAGTCGCATCAAAGATTTTTACGCTTCGCAGTGGGGCAGCGACACTTCCAATTCAGGGCGCTCCCCTTCGGGCTAGCCACGGCCCCCCGGGTATTCACGAAGATCCTAGCCCCAGTTTTGGCCAATCTAAGGATCCAAGGGGTCACAGTCCTAGCATACTTGGACGACCTTTTAATCATAGATCACTCACGGCCGTGTCTGCAACAGGCAGTAAACCTCACGGTTCAGTACCTCGAAAGGTTCGGCTGGGTCCTAAACCGGGAAAAGTCAGTGTTCCAGCCTACAAAGCAGTTGGAATACCTCGGCATGAGGTTAGACACAGAACAGCAAAGGGTGTTCCTGCCCCTTGTAAAGATCGAGGCTATCAAGGGGTTGGTTCAGTTGGTTCTAAGCAAGAAAAAAACAACTATTCGCCTGTGTATGCGATTACTAGGCAAGCTAGTGGCCACGTTCGAGGCAGTACCATACGCTCAGATCCACACTCGCGTCCTACAGGCAGCCATTCTAGCAGCCTGGGGCAAGAGAGCACATGCCTTGGAGTCCCCTTTGACGCTATCATCAAGGGTCCGACAAAGCCTGGCTTGGTGGTTGAACCCTCAGAATCTTCTAAAGGGAAGGTCCTTCAGCCCCGTTGTCTGGAAGGTAGTTACCACAGACGCCAGCCTGGCAGGCTGGGGGGGCGGTCTTGGAGGGGTTCTCTCGCCAGGGAACTTGGGTGGAAGCAGAGAGGCAGCTACCCATCAATATCTTGGAGATCAGAGCTGCTCACCTAGCCCTCCTGGCATGGACCTCCAGATTACAGGGGTGCCCGGTGAGAATCCAGTCAGACAATGCCACAGCGGTGGCATACATAAACCACCAAGGGGGAACCAGGAGTCAGGCCGCTCAGAGGGAGGTGAGCTTGATTTTTCAGTGGGCAGAGGTTCATGTACCCTGCATTTCGGCGATATTCATTCCCGGAGTGGACAACCTGCAGGCAGACTTCTTAAGTCGCCAGATTCTGTCGCCGGGGGAGTGGTCTCTGCACCCCCAGGTCTTTCAGACAATCTGCCAGAAGTGGGGAATGCCAGACGTAGATATAATGGCATCCAGGTTCAACAAGAAACTAGACAGGTTCGTGTCTCGAGCGAGGGACCCTATGGCCTGCGGAACCGATGCGTTGGTTTGCCCTTGGCATCAATTCAAACTTCTATATGCATTCCCTCCGCTACAGTTACTTCCTCGCCTGTTGCGCAGGATCAGAGTGGAGCACAAGCCAGTCATTCTAGTAGCTCCAGCTTGGCCCCGGAGGACATGGTACTCACTAGTCCTGAGGATGGCAGTGGGAGACCCTTGGACTCTTCCTCTACGACCAGACCTACTCTCACAAGGCCCGATCCTCCACCCTACATTACAGCGTCTAAATTTGACGGCCTGGAGGCTGAATCCCTGATTCTCAGGGGTAGAGGTCTGTCTAGGCAGGTAATTCCTACCCTGATTAGGGCTAGAAAGCCGGCCTCCAGGGTGATTTATTACAGGGTGTGGAGGAACTACGTAGGCTGGTGTGAATCCAAAAGATGGAATTCCCGCAAATATACCATTGATAGGGTGTTAGGTTTTCTCCAGCTAGGAGTGGATAAAGGCCTGGCTTTAAGCACAATCAAGGGACAGATTTCAGCTCTGTCAGTGTGGTTTCAGAGGCCGCTGGCCACCCACTCGCTGGTAAAGACCTTCATTCAGGGGGTCTTGCGTATTAATCCTCCTGTCAAGTCACCAATTTGTCCATGGGACTTAAATCTTGTCCTGTCCACTCTACAGGACCAACCCTTTGAGCCGTTGGCTGAGATTCCTTTAGTTTTACTGACAAGAAAGTTGGTATTCTTGGTCGCCATGGTTTCGGCCAGGAGAGTGTCAGAGTTGGCAGCCTTATCGTGTAAGGAACCATATCTCATTCTACATAAGGACAGGGCAGTTCTCCGGCCCCATCCTTCCTTTCTACCAAAGGTTATATCCAATTTTCACTTGAACCAGGATTTGGTACTTCCATCCTTCTTTCCGAAACCCACATCTAGAAAGGAGGGGTTGCTGCATACCTTGGATATTGTCCGGGCCATGAAGGCCTATCTTAAAGCTACAGAAAAGATCTGGAAAACAGATGTGTTGTTCGTTTTACCAGATGGCCCCAAGAAGGGGCAGGCAGCCGCAAAATCCACCATCTCGAGATGGATTACACAATTAATCATTCAGGCATACGGTCTGAAGAGGTTGCCTCCTCCTTTGTCGGTAAAAGCCCATTCTACCAGGGCCATGGACGCCTCCTGGGCAGCACATCATCAGATCTCTATGGCTCAGATATGCAAGGCAGCGACATGATCATCAGTCCACACGTTTACAAGGTTTTATCAACTAGACGTGAGAAGGAATGCGGATTCAGCCTTTGGGCAGGCAGTACTACAGGCTGCGGTTTAAGATCCTCGGGATCGGGGGCACCCTTGGTTGTAAAAGAAAAAAAAAAAATATATATATATTTTTCTTGACTAAGTTGGATTTATTATTATTATTTGAGTATACCTCTAAATTAAATCTCTTTTGAGAAGATGTCTCCCTCCCCTCATTAAAGCATTGCTTTCGGACATCCCATATAGTAATGAATATGCCGCTCTGTGTCCCGTGATGTACGAGAAAGAAAAAGGGATTTTTAAATACAGCTTACCTGTAAAATCCTTTTCTTGGAGTACATCACGGGACACAGAGCTCCCACCCCTCTTTTGGGGAACATTTTTGGGAGGCATACTGCTTGCTACAAAACTGAGGGACTCCCTCTAGGGGAGGGGGTTATATAGGGAGGGGACTTCCTGTTTGAGATTGCCAGTGTCCACACCTGAAGGTACTCCATATAACCCATATAGTAATGAATATGCCGCTCTGTGTCCCGTGATGTACTCCAAGAAAAGGATTTTACAGGTAAGCTGTATTTAAAAATCCCTTTTTTCCGGTCCATCCTCTGTTAGAGGAATTGGTTTTTCCAGGATTGGGACGACCGGACAGAACTTTTTCTGCCGCCTAAAGCTGACGATAGGGTAGTCTTTATGCACGTCTGCCAGGAAATATTTGTGCTTGCAGGCACCCTTTCCCCTGACCAATTGCTCTTTAAAAGGGGCCCGGATGGCTCAGTCGGTAGAGCATCGGACTTTTGGTCTGAGGGTCCAGGGTTCAAGTCCCGGTTCGGGCACTGCTTTTCAACTACCCGTGAGGTCCTTGAGGCCACATCACCCTGAAAGCGCCCGATCTCGTCTGAGTTCGGAGGCTAAGCAGGGTCGGGCCTGGTTAGTGCCTGGATGGGAGACCACCTGGAAGGTTTTCTGTTATTTACCCTATGGAAAAGACATTTTTCTAAGAAAGGGGCGCTCCCAACTGTGGACGCAGCCATCTCATGGGTGAATAAATCATTATCTGGCCTGAGGGGAAACATACAAATGTTTAAGGTCCCGGTCGATAAACGTTTAGAGACACTTTTTCCAGCATCCTTGGCTACAGCCAGCAGTGGCTGCAATTGGAGTTTTGTCAGGCGTTAAAGAACCAGACAAAACAGATGCTTAAAGACATCCCTGCCCAATAGGCAGAGGAGTTATTGGATATTCCCAGAGCTCTGTGCTTTGCGGTAGAGGTTATAAAAAGACTCCATCCAGCAGGCGTCTCGTTTGTCACTATTTTTAGTGCATACGAGAAGGCTCTTATGGTTGAAGAACTGGGCGGCCGAGCCCCATGTAAAAGACTACTGGCAGGTTTGCCCTTCCATGGAAAGATCTGGATAAATACATTCAGACTGTTTCAAGTGGCAAAAGTACCCTTTTACCAGTCAAAAGAAGTTCCGGGGTCCTGCGTTTAAAAGGCAGCTCCCCCCTGTTCCGGGGCCCTCAAATTCCAGGCAGTACGGACCTCCTGCGCGATCAAACTTTTAACAATGGATCGCAAGGACAGGCCTCTGGGGGCATGGTATCGATCCCCGACAGAGGGGGTCCGATCATCTGTGGCCACAGGCTACAGATTAGAATTTCTAAAATTTCCTCCACAAGGAAGGCCTCAATGCGGGTGGCATTGGATCATCTGCTTTACCAGGGCATAATGGTAGAGGTACCAGCCCAAGAACAGGGGCTAGGTTTCTATTCCAATCTGTTTGTCATACCAAGGCCCATCGGCGATGTCAGACCAATTTTGGACCTAAAAGGTTTAAATGCTTACCTAAGGGTTCGCTCTTTCCGGATAGAATCCGTTCGGTCAGCAGCCGCCACACTCCAGAAGGATCTGGCTTCTATAGACATAAAGGATGGTTACCTTCATGTACCAATCTTTCAGCCACATCAAATATTTTTGTTTTTATGCTTCGCAGTGATACAGCGTCACTTCCAATTCGTGGCGCCCCCCTTCGGGCTGGCTACGGCCCCCGGGTATTCACGAAGGTCCTAGCTCCAATTCTAGTCAGTCTAAAGGATCCAAGGGATCTCGGTCCTAGCATACCTGGACAACCTCTTAATCATAGATCACTCGCTTCCTTGGTGGAATGTGTAGTAGCCCTCATGGTTCAGTACCTCGAGAGGTTCGGCTGGGTCCTAAACCGGGGAAAGATCAGCATTTCAACCTACAAAGCAGTTGGAATATCTCGGCATGAGATTAGACACAGAACAGAAGATGGGTGTTCCTGCCCCTGGTAAAGGTCGAGGCTATCAAAAGATTGATTCAGTTGGTTCTAAGCAAAAGAGAACCAACTATTCGCCTATGTATGCGATTACTAGGCAAACTAATGGCCATGTTCGAGGCGATACCACACGCTTCCACACTCGTGTCCTACAGACAGCAATTCTAGCAGCTTGGTGCTGCCCAGTGGTCTGGAAGGCTGGAGAGCGGTCTTGAACAGGCTCATTCGCCAAGGAACTTGGGCAGAGGCGGAGAGGCAGCTGCCCATCAAGGTCTGGGAGATCAGAGCGGCTCGGCTAGCCCTCCTGGCATAGACATCCAGATTACAGGGGTCCTCGGTGAGAAGTCATTCAGACAATGCCACAGCGGGTGGCATATATGTGAACCACCAAGGGGGAACCAAGAGTCAAGCCACTCAGAGTGAGAGGAGCTTGGTTTTTCGGTGGGCAGAGGTTTATGTACCCTGCATATCGGCGACATTCATTCCCCGGGTGGACAACCTGCAGGCGTACTTCCTAAGTCGCCAAACCCTGTCGCCGGGGGAGTGGTCTCTGCATCCACAAGTTTTTCAGACAATCTGCCAGAAGTGGGGAGTGCCAGACGTGAATGTCATGGCATCAGGATTCATCAAGAAGCTAGACAGGTTCATGTCTCGAACGAGGGACCCTATGGCCTGTGGAACCGATGTGTTGGTTTGCCCGTGGCATCAATCATAACTTCTATATGCATTTCCCCCGCTGCAGTTACTACCCCGCCTGTGGCGCAGGATCATAGCACAGGCCGGTTATCCTGGTAGCCCCAGCTTGGTACCGGAGGACATGGTACTCACTAGTCCTGAAATTGGCAGCGGGAGGCCCTTGGACTCTTCCTCTATGGCCAGACCTACTCTCACAAGGCCCGATCCTCCACCCTGCATTACGGCGTCTAAATTTGACGGCCTGGCGGCTGAATCCCTGATTCTCAGGGGTAGAGGTCTGTCTAGGCAGGTAATCCCTACCCTCATTAAGGCTAGAAAGCCGGCCTCCAGGGTAATTTTGTTACAGGGTTTGGAGGGCCTAGGTAGGCTGGTGTGAGGCTAAGAGATGGGTTTCCCGCAAGTATACCATTGATAGAGTATTAAGTTTTCTCCAGCTAGGAGTGGATAAAGGCCTGGCATTAAGCACGATCTAGGGACAGATTTCAGCCTTATCAGTGTGGTTTCAGAGGCCGCTGGCCGCCCACTCGCTGGTTAAGATCTTCGTACAGGGAGTCTTGCGTGTTAATCCTCCGGTCAAATCACCACTTTGTCCATGGGACTTAAATCTTGTTCTGTCAACTCTACAGAAACAACCCTTTGAGCCGTTGGCTGAGGTACCTTTGGTTTTACTGACTAGAAAGTCGGTATTTCTGATCACTATAGTTTCGGCCAGGAGAGTATCGGAATTGGCAGCCTTATCTTGTAAGGAACCATATCTCATTTTACATAAGGATAGGGCGGGTTTCCGTCCTCATCCTTCCTTTTTACCAAAGGTTATAGCCAGTTTCCACTTGAACTAGGAGGTGGTACTTCCATCCTTCTTTCCAAAAACCCACCTCTAGAAAGGAGGGGTTGCTGCATACGTTGGATATTGTCAGGGCCATAAAGGCCTATCTTAAAGCTACAGAGAAGGTTCGGAAAACAGATGTGGTGTTCGTTTTACCGGAAGGGCCCAAGATGGGTCAGGCAGCTGCTTGATCCACCATCGCAAGATGGATTAAACAATCGTTCAGGCCTGCGGTTTGAAGAGGTTGCCTCCTCCTTTGTCGGTAAAGGCCCATTCTACCAGGGCCATAGGCACCTCCTGGGCAGCACATCATCAGATCTCTATGACTCGAATATGCAAGGCAGCAACGTGGTCGTCAGTCCACATGTTTACAACATTTTTATCAATTGGACGTAAGAAGGAATGCGGATACAGCCTTTGGGCAGGCAGTACTACAGGCCGCGATTCAAGCTCCTCAGGATCTGAGGGGGCTCCCTTGATTTAGATTTGAGATTTACATTTCTTGTCTAAGTTGGATTTAATAGTATTTGAGTATACCTCTAAATTAAATCCTTTTTTGGAAGATGTCTCCCTCCCCTCATTAAAGCATTGCTTTCGGACGTCCCATATAGTAATGAATATGCTGCTCTGTGTCCCGTGATGTACGAGAAAGAAAGAGATTTTTTAATACAGCTTACCTGTAAAATCTTTTTCTTGGAGTACATCACGGGACACAGAGCTCCCACCCCTCTTTTGGGGAACGTTTTTGGGAGGCATACTGCTTGCTACAAAACTGAGGTACTTCCTCTATGGGAGGGGGTTATATAGGGAGGGGACTTCCTGTTTGAGATTGCCAGTGTCCACACCTGAAGGTACTCCATATAACCCATATAGTAATGAATATGCTGCTCTGTGCCCCGTGATGTACTCCAAGAAAAAGATTTTACAGGTAAGCTGTATTAAAAAATCTCTTTTTATGGCACGTTTTACCTAGCTGTGATTTGCATTTGTTTCTTTTTTTGTTTTCGTCACACGCTTGTAAAGTGTTACTAAACCCAGGACCCTGCACTCGCTATATCTGGTCTCCCACAGCACACAGAACATGGAAATGCAATTATTTTAGTAAATATAAACTCCCGATACCTTTTCTCCTCAGCAGTTATAGCAGTCCTATGACTTCCATCAGTGTGTAGTTTAAAACTTGTAGGAGGAGTTTTCATTTACCTTTGACTTTCCTATGAGGTTACAGGACCTCTGACCCTCTGTCTTGACATTGCTGATTGGTCATGTGCTGATCAAATGCATCCTCCCAAGAAAAATAAAAAAATCTCTGGCAATACACACCAAACTGAGCATGTGTACAGTGACACGAAAGGCTCTTTCTTATCAGGAGAAGGTTAGTGGACAGTGGAAGAAAGGCAAGGATCAGAAAAGACAGGATCAAGCAGCCTTTTTACACAATGCAGGGGATTAACCCCTTGGGTTCCACAGTGATTATAACAATGCTTTACGGCATATATAGACTGATTTTACTGTTGTGGGTTAAGTAATACTTTAGGGCTTGGTTTTGGCATTTTGAACTGCATCCAGTTCACATAACATGTGAACCAGGCTGCCTTGCAATGGAGCCGCTTCACACATGTTCGATGCGACCGCAGTCTATTTTTTCGCAAAGATTCCTGTGCAATTTTGGGTTTTGTTTAGGTGTGAATTTAAGTAAAAATTTGCACCTGAACCGGTGAACAAAGATGCATCGCACTCCTATTTGAAAACAGACTGCAAACCGCAGCCGGACGTGAGTGAACCTAGCTTAAGGACCTGTTCACACCATATACATTGGCACACTGGGCTGTGATGGCATAGACAGGGCAATTTGCCTTTTTATGTTTTACTACAATAAAGCGGGGGATTTGGGTATTTTGAATGAATCACAATAAGGTGCCTCCATCCCTGGTTCAAGTAGATAAGAGAAGGGAATTTGGGACTTTAAATGAAGCAATTATCTACATTTATGTTTTATTAGTGAAGTTCATACTAACACGAATTGCAGTGATGTATGAAGAAAAAAAAGACATCCTCATTTTGTGTAGTGTGTTGCTATGCATAGAAATGATTGGAATGTCATTTTGTGACATTTTCAATAAAGTAAATAAAAAAAGAGAAAATGAATGGCTTTATACACAGCCCATGACAACATTGACACGTGTTATACTGGACATAATGCATACATGCTGGTCTGAGAAGTATGGAGAAATCTCCCTATGATGACTTGTGTCAGTACCAAATGTCCAGGGTGGGATTCCCCATCATTTCCTTTTGTATCACCAGTTCATTCTTTTCATTAAGGTGTAAATCAGGGGTGCCCAACCTTTTGAAGAGGGAGGGCCATTTAAGCAACTTGGTAAACAGTCGAGGGCCACAATGAGCGGAGCGGGCGGATGTCAGGGTGACCACGTGTCCTGGATTGCCAGGGACAGTCCCGCATTTTGCAGGTCTGTACCGGGCACATTCATTCCAGGACAATACAGTGTCCCAGAATAAAACTGACACAGCCACCCCCCCGGCCAATCTGTTGCCCCCAAAAAAGGGCGCCACATCACTGCTTTAATCACTGACGGTACTTGTCATGGCCGGGAATGCCTGGAGGAGCACAATCCCCACCCCCTGCTTGTGATTGGTGAAATCCTAAATCCCGCCTCTTGTGTCCAATCACTGTGCTGTGATTCGTTAAAGCACAAGCTGATTTTTGGAGAATGGGGGTGTCCCTGAATGGTAGTTTGGAAATGTGGTCACCCTGTCAGGTTACGGCTACTCAATAGTCCCTCCTATCCACCCAGATGAAAGGGTATGAATTCTCTTCTGGTTTTCAGATTGGAGGTAGGTGAGCGTAAACAGACATCTGTCTCTCTATAGAGGTAAATTACAGGTCCCATTTGGTCAGGCCGATCGTGTGAAAAGGGCCTAAGACTGCTTTCACACTGATGTGCTGTTGGTTACCCTCACTTTGGGTGCAGCGTAGTGCACCTGTGTCTATCCTGCGGGTTAGCTGAACTTTGCCATAGACTCTTCCTGTGGCAAAAGCCGGCGCTGTAGAGGAAGCATCGGCTTATGGGGCTCTACTGCCGCTTTCTTCCTCTACCACCAGCTTCATTTACAACACTGATGATGTGGTATAGCGGGTCGGCAAACCTGCGATCTGGGCTTGCCAACCCTCCATTCCAGAGAAGGAGGTCGCAGGCCACATCAGAGGGCTCCGCGGGCCACATGTGGCCCCCGGGCCACAGGTTGGCCACCCCTGGTGTAAATCTTTCTGTGCTGCAGCCCCCCCCCCAATAGCTGAACGCATTTGATCCAGTGATGTGCACGAGCGCAGCGGCTCCTGCCGTTGTCTCTCTCCTCATTGGACAGATTGATAGCAACAGGAGAAATTGGCTCCTACTGCTGTCTGTAAAATCTGGCGACATGGCAGCGGTGGGCAGGGCCAAGTCCTGCTGTCGGAGACACAGCGTGGAGCAAGCATGCACAGATGCTCTCATGGAATGCAGCTTTTCGTGGGGGGAGCCAGGCGCTCCAGTGTGGGAACCCCAGAAGAGGAGGATCAGGGCTGCTCTGTGCGGATGCACGGTATATCCTGTCTAATCATAAAATGTAAATGTTAGAATGAAAAGCATATCTTCTATCACCCACTGTAAACTAACACCAGTGCAGTATTGTTCCTGTACACGGCTCAAGCAAAGTATTATCTCTATTGGCTTTATTTCTGTGATTTTTAGCAACAGAAACCAGAGACTGATTATATCTCTCATGCATCAATAATAAAGAAGTATTGCTGGCCCATGATTTTAGTTTTGGCACATTTAGTTTAGCTTTATAATATTTTATGCTGAGGGTGGGATTTGAACAACCTCAAAGTTGTAGATAACAATAATTTAGTTCTTGGTGTGTTGGCTCACAAAGTGTGACTTTTAGCTCATTTTGTATTGTTTTAGTTATACATGGTAGTTGGAGGAGTTTGGGGGGTCCATTTACAATATATGCCCAGTACATAGACAAAGAATGTTTCCTTTGTCCTATTCGTTTCATACACATCACTGTGCATTGTGTGCATAAAAAAAAAATAGAAGTAGGACGCGCTGCATTGTTACGCAGCACAGCATGTAGGGACACACTACACCAAATCGTAGGGAACGGAGGCGCATAAAGATGAATGTTTTTATATTCTTTTATGACATTTCAAGTTGGATAACTGTTGCAATGTATTTCAAGAATGCATGACGCTGTCTCTACAATGCACACCAGCAGCTGTGTGTTATGTGTTTGTTGTTTTTTTTTTTTTTTAACCAGCTGAAATTAGAAGCAAATTGGTTTCTATGCACAGTTGCACCAGATTTGCACTCTGCTTTTAGTAAACCAACCCCATTTTTTTCCTTGTGTTTGTTTTTATTTTGCAAGCTTGGGCAATGTACACATATGCCCTGCAGTTCCTTTCTTATTTGCATTAAAGTTTTAGTGTACTTTTAAAGCCTTACCCCCCCATTAAGTGTATGAATGCACCATACACCATCATATCTCAATGTATACAGTTTTTTTTTTTTAAACAAAATGTTTTTTATCCATCGCAAAGTTTCTTACTAGGAGATTTTGCCACTAACAGAACGTGGCCCTGCAGGTTGATGAGGATAAGCCACTGCTTTGCAATAAGCGTCATAGGACTAAAGAATAGGATGGCCTCAATGAATTTAGCCCACTGGGGTCTGTTGGACTTGTAAGATAAAGAAAGCATCATGTGATGTACAGTAACTGGGCAAGCAGTCGTTCAATCCTAAAACTGGGTATACATGTTGAGTTTTTTTTTTTTTTCATGCAACCAGCACGTTAGAAAAAAGATTCCCAATCAACGCAGGCAATGAAGCAGGGATGTCTCCTGCTGTTCTATTGTATTCTGGCAGCGGTACGTACCAACCAAAATTCAGCAAGTTGATACCCTGCTTTAAAAGAGTTGTAAAGTCTCCTGGTTTTTCACCTTAATGCCTTTTATGTATTAAAGGGGTGTTCCACCCAAATGTAATGTTTATTAAAAGTCAGCAGCTACAAAAAGTGTAGCTGCTGGCTTTTAATAAACATTCACTTAACTTCTCCACGTACCAGCGACGCGCCGACCGGGGCTCCGCTCCTCTCCCCCCCTCCCCGGCCGGCGTCTTTATTCTAGCTGTGGGCACCCAGCCGTTACAGCCTTCGGCTTCACGGCCGGGCACCCACTGCGCATGCGCGAGCCGCACTGCGCATGTGCGCGCGCCGCGGCTCGCCGCTGATTGGACAGGCGATCGCCTAGGACCTGTCAGTGTCCCATGCCATCGCCTACAGGGAGCGGCTGCAATAAGGCGATTAAGCCTAATCGCCTTACCAGCCCCTCGGCGGAAGCAGGAAGTGGGACAGGAAGTCCCACTCCTCCTGAAGCCCCCACTCCCCCCCAAAAAATTGACATGCCAAATGTGGCATGTAAGGGGGTGTGGAGTGGAACAAGCAGAAGTTCCATTTTTGGGTGGAACTCCGCTTTAAGGTGAAAACCTTTCGGTCTTGCAGCTGCCCCCCTTTTCTTACCTGAACCCGATCGTTCCAGCGACGAGCCCTGCAGCTGTTGTCCCGGGTCCTTATTGGATGGATTGATGCGATGCATACTAGCTCATTATGCCTTTCTCTTGCAGGTTGGTGTGTTTTTTTTTTAAACCAGCTTTTACAACCTCTTTAAGGCAGAGGTCCCACTGAAAAAAAAAAAAAAAATGAAAAGCCAGCAGCTACAAATACTGCAGTTGCTGACTTTTAATAAATGGACACTTGCCTGTTCTGGGTGCCCGCGATGTTGGCAGTCTAATCCGAACAATCACTCCTCTCTCGGCTTCCCCCGCCGCCATCCTCGGTCAGGGAATCGGGAAGTGAAGCGTTTCGGCTTCACTGCCTGGTTCCCTACTGAGCATGCACGAGTCGCGCTGAGCGTCCTAACTGTTCCCCCGCTATCCCCTGAGACCTGTGTGTCTCCCAGAAGTCAGCGGGGTGGTGACGCAAAGGGGTGTGACTCCCGCGGGAGTCTATTCCCAGAAGTGGGTGCAAATACCTGTTTTATACAGGTATCTGCACACCCCTCCCCCTGAAAGGTGCCAACTGTGACACCAGAGGGGGGGAGAGTTCCGAAAAGGGGAGGTTCACGTTTTGTGTTGACCTCTGCTTTATTTAATGCAGGCCAGGTTAAATATTTGTGGTTTGGGCTTTTAGTTCCCATTGTAAAATAAACAGTACTAATACGATGTGTTTCTGAAACACATCAGAATTTCTACAACTAGTTTTGACTTTAAATGTCATAAAGGAGAAGACAGTAGAATCCATTGTGTGTTGGGAGAAAGCATTGACCTTCTGCCTGTGAATTATTGCTCCTATGAAGGTATTGTTTAGTCTGCTAGCTGTTTGTTACTGAGGTTAGGATGAAAGTTTTTTTTTTTTCCTGTCTTGCCCATAAGAATCTCTTGTGCCAAGGTACATTTCTGCTGGAACCTGAGTACTTTGATGTTCTATGGCATGATAAAGTGGGATCTATTCCAACATTTGGGATGTTCAAAAGATACAATGGAGAATAGTGTTGAAATGAAAACATGCTGAAGAATCACCTTTCTGAACATGTTACACCCGTATTTAGGGCAATGCCGATTCTATTGTGACAGCCGGCAGAGGATCTTCTCCCTACACCCGCTGTCACGATTTAAAAAAATGTGCAGCCATGTGGGGCTTCACCCTCACGGCCACGTCATTTATTCAGACTTCTGTGATATAATGAAGTACAAGTATCATCGTCCATTGCGACAGGCAGCTTGTAGTCCCCAATGATTTTCGAGGGCTCTGATAAGTGCTCTTAGTTCATTGATTTTCCTGCTCTCCAGTAACTGTCTGTATTGGGAGGTACAGGCAGACGGCTTTACTGAGAGTCTGCATGAGCCTGGTATTTGCCATTTTTAGATCGCAGGTGCAATGCACTGGAGGCACCTAAGAAAAATCTAAATTACATTTTTTTTACCTGTGCATTTATGATTAAAGCAAACTCCTCCTTTAAATATAATCAGCTGGCACTTGAATGAATTTTCTACATAGGGAGAGCAGCTTACATTCCACCTCAGGACAGCGCCAAAAAATGTATCAATGCAAACTGCCCTTTGTTCGATCGTTTTGGTTGATTGCAAAGCTTACACAGAACTGAAGTAGAGGGTGTTTCTATTATCTGTGTTTTTTTTTTTTTTCGTCCATGTTAAAAACTCTTAAACTGTGGGAACCATGCCCAAAAAAAAAAAGTCTAGTCACCAGTATTGGTTCCAGCGAATCTTTTGTCCAGGACTGACTTACTATGACTTCATGCTAACAGCGCTCCAGCCCCAGTCTGCTGATCGGAGAGTGAAGGAGCAGAGGAGACTGATGAGGCCATTGCTCTGCTCACTATGTTCTAATTTTTTATGTCGCACGGTTTTTGCACAGCGGTTTTCAAACGCAATTTTAAAAAAAATACACTTAAATGAATTACAAAAATCTTATATACACCCCATTTTTTTTTTTTATGTAATATGAAAGATGTTAAGCCGAGTAAATGGATACCTAACATGTCATGCTTTAAAATTGCTTGCATTTGTGGAATGACACCAAACTATGGTACTTGGAAATCTCCCTAGGCGAAGCTTTAAAAATTTCTTTAAGTTACCAGTTTACAATTACAGAGGAGGTCGAACATTGTTGATTGTTGGTAGAATTATTGCTCTCACTCAGACATTCGCCTCACATGTATGGTGCAAACACTGTTTACATATATGGGCGTGACTTGCGTGTGCATTCATGTGTGTGTGTGTGTGTGTGTGTGTGTTAATTTTTATATATAATATATATATATAATGTTTATGTATGTATGTATGTATGTATGTATATGTGTGTGTGTGTATGTGTGTGTATATATGTGTGTGTATATATATATATATATATATATATATATATATATATATATATATATATAAAATAATAGTATTTTTTTTTTTTCTCCAGTTAATTACATTTTTGTCCCTTAAAAAGATTTTTTTGGATCGCTTTTATTGTTATTGCAAGGAAAATTAACATCCCTTGTGATAACAATTCAGCATGACCGGCCCTCTTTATGGAGAGATCTGGGATCTAAAAGAACCCAAATCTCTCCTCTACCCTTAAAAGTAAAAGATTAAAAAAACATTTTATTTTATTTTTTTAATATTTTACTTTAAGAAGAAAAAAAAAATGAGCATGTTTACATGGGCCGTGAATCGGCGATCTGTCCAAACAGCCAACTCGCCAAAATTTCCAACCATGTTACTTTCGGTGACTCAGCAGCAGCAGCAGTAATTGCAGATTTCGACGACTTTCACAGTACGGTACACGATATGGACATTGTTAGTCTGCCTGCTAGTGACCAACAACATGGCCGCCTCCAAGACGGTGACAACTTTTTTACTCCTTAGCCAGTGTTCTGTCAAAACTGCCATTTCGTCATGTACCATAGGGTATACTGTACCGGCGTTCGGTCAAAACAGCCAAGTCGTCGAAATCTGCAATTACTACTGCTGGAGAGTGGAAGTGACGCAAGTGGAGATTTTAACTAGTTGCCTGTTTTGACAGAACACCAAGTGATGTATGACATTGTCTCTGGTCTTCCAAGGGCATAGAGATGAGAGGTGGCCATCTTGCCATCGCTTGACTCTATGGCAAGCTCACTGCCGGTGTCGGATGGTTCCCAAGATTGGCAATCGGCAACATAAACCTGAGAAGGGGGGCAGTTTGGCACCTCTCGCGCCACTTCTAAAAGTAATCCCGTGGTGAATCCGCCGCAGGGAACACTTTTTTTATCTGGCGCCTAAGGAAAAAGAAAATACTGAGGTTATGGCAGCTAGCTGCTGCCGTAAACATGGTATTTAACGTCAAAGTCATGACATATTTTACCAGCCAGCTAGTGAGCTTGCAGGTAGGCACTGTTCTCTGTGTGCATCAATTTTGCTTAGAGTGCGCCTTTTGACCTTGCCTTCAAAAAATACTGGCTCCCTGTTGTACTGAATTAAGGGTCTCGTGGTCCCTGAAAAAAAGGGACTTGAATCTGGCTTCACTTGCTGCATGCTTGTTCTGGATACAAGACATGGAAATGACGGAAACTAAGTAGATCATTTTCCAGATGAATGCCATATGTTGATCAGAACTTTTTTTGAGGCCTGTAGTGATTAAAACTGGTTGCACAATTCCACAGATGCACAGTGTCACTATTTCCTGATGATGGGGACCCTATGCAGCCAGAAATGGCGCGTGTCTTTCACGCTGACTATATAAAAACTCTGCTTACCGAGCAGTTCTGGTGACATACTTTCTTCTGCTAATATCGAAACCAAACAGCCGGCAGCTGTCATTTTTAGTAGGAGATTTTGGCAATCTTTAATTTTTTCACCCTGCAAGATAAAGAATTGGCTTTTATTTAAATACGTGGGCCATAGTGTATTTCTTTAAGATATATCTTGGGGGGGGAGAATCAGCCCATTGCTCCACCTTTGGACAACTCCCTGGTGGGAATTTTTATTTTTGTTCCCTGCGGTTATCTTTAAATTACATTTAAGCAGATTTATCACTGTCTCATGTGTATGAATTGACAGCACAGTAGTCCATAGTGACCAATTAAAGTGGAGTTACACCCAGGAAAACCACATTTGGCTAAAAGTCTTAAAAAAATACATAAAAAAAAAAAATACTCACCCGAAATACCTGTTGCTATGCGGAAGTCCGTAATCTGCCTCTTCCACACCGCGGTGTCTTTTCTTCTTGTCCTTCTCTTTGTGAATGGGCGCGCTGCTTTCTGGGAACTGTGTGTGTTCTCAGAGAGCAGCCGCCCATTCACAAGCCAGCGTGAGACTCACGCAGGCACAGTAGGAAATGGGCAGTGAAGCCGTACGGCTTCACTGCCTGTTTCCCATATTGTGAATGGCGGCGCCGGACCCGGAGCGATCGTGGGACCGGCATCGGGGGGGGGGGGGGGGGGGGGGGGGGGGGGGGGGGCCGTCAGTGCGGGCGCCTAGGACAGGTAAGTCTCCTTATTCAAAGTCAGCAGCTACACTGTTAGTAGCTGCCGACTTTGAAAAAAAAAAAAAAATGCGGGTGGAGCTCCGCTTTAAGTGATTTAGCAGATTAAAAAAAAAAAAGCTGCAGTCTGGTTGCTGTAAGGCAGGCCATAGATTGTGCGATCTTCTTTCTCTCTGCAACCACGGGTTGCAGGAAAGAAAATTTGCTTGATTTTTTTAATTTTTTTTCCCCTATCAACAGTCGGTGTTAACGAGGGAATTCCTCCCATGGAGCTTTTGTGTTCTCCCGGTGCATTATTTGTTTGCGTATCAGGAAATACATTCCATTTAAAATGATTATATCCGTGCAAACGAGTCTCAGCCTTTAGTACTCCTTAAAGCGGAGCTCCGCCGTATAAAAATATTAAAAGCCAGCAGCTACAAATACTGCAGCTGCTGACTTTTAATTTTAGGACACTTACCTGTCCTGGAGTCCAGCGACGTCGGTAGCTGAAGACGAGCGTTTTCTCGGCTGCCCCCATGGGTGAGGGAATCGGGAAATGACGCACTACCCGCAGTCTACCTGTATGCACGGAAGTAGACGGGTATCTGCACCCCACTCCCCCACTAAAAGGTGCTAATTGGGGGGGTAATCCGATGCGCGGAAGTTCCACTTTAGGGTGAAGCTCCGCTTTTAATTATAAAATTATTTTTTCCCCCTCTCCACTCTTCATATAGCTTCATCTCCTACGTTAAATGCCCTGTATATCCTACTCTGGATATATTATTACTGTTATTAATAGATGATTTAAACTTTACATAATAACTATATTTTATACACCACACTTTGAGACTGTTATCAGATTTATCAAAACTATTAATCAGACACTTAATTATTTATGAAAATAAATGTACTACCATACATTAGAGCTGCACGAATAATCGTCAAACGTTATCGCAATTTTTTTTCCCCGTTGCGGTCTTAACAAAGTATTTCCCAAAGCAGAGAATTATCTTTGCTAAGCTGACAGCCATCAAAAGAAAGGGGGGGGGGGGGGAGAAATTTGGACAGGCTGCCAAGTATCACAACATTCTTTTATCAGTGGAACTTAAGTCTAAACATTGTAACAATTTATACTTTACATCAAAGGACTAAATAGTCTTGTGTGTAAATGAGGAAAGTTTAACCACTAAACCCTATGAAAATTTGTTGGTTTCAGGTTTAATTTTTTTTCTATAAAATTACTTGGAACATAATATATACTGTATGTGTGTATATATATATATATATATATATATATATATATATATATATATATATATATATATATATATATATATATATATATATATATATATATATATATATATATATATAATGGTGGTTGCTTTTTATATATATAATGGTGGTTGTTTTTTTGGGGGGAAAAATTACTTTAATGAATAATTAAAAAAAATAACCATTAAAGTTAGCCTTATTTTTTTTTCTGTATGATGTGAATGGTTTTACACCCCGCGAGAATCGTGATCTTTATTCTAAGCAAAAAAAGTGTGATTCTCATTTTAGCCAGAATCGTGCAGCTCTACCATACATGGATCCATAATTGGTTAATCCCTGCTGAACTGACAGATTCGAACCATCTATGGCCATCATTACTTATGTCATTGTTGTTTCCATTACTTTATTAAATAAGCCCACCTGCTGTAATGCTGTGAGCATTGCATTGTCAACTCTCGAATTATGATCACAGGTGTTCGCTGGAGCGAAATGTTCTTCTATCAGTTTTTTTGTTTTTATCCATATAATTAATGAAGCATTTATAAACTGCAGCCATGGTACCGGCTCGGACGCCGTTCTATAGACTAAGTAAGATGTAATGAATGTTGACCCACACAGTTTATTGATCTCCCTCTAGTCGATCGTTTCCTGCCACATTACTGCATGTTTGAACACCACTTCTGCTGCAATGTATTGCTTTCCTAAGTTGATTTGTCTTTGCATTGAATTATGTGGCTAGATTTTGATTTACCAATCATTAGATGTGGTGGCTGCACATTTTAGGTGCTTTTTCCCCTCTGTCTATCTCTGGTGATCTGGCCAGTATTGGAGCCCTCACTCTGGATGCAGGAGCAACAGAGATGCCTTTGGACAGCAGCGTTTTCAGTCTGGGGTGAGGAGAGTGCTAGATATACTTGATTTAGATACATTAAGGCCCCTTTCACACGGACGGACCACTCAGGTCCACCTGTCAGTTTTGACAGCGGACCTAAACGGCCGCTCCATGCAGTCCTATGGGGTGTCGGATGTCAGAGGAGACATGTCCGCTGACATCCGATACGCTAAAATCAGACTTATGGCGATACGTCCATATCCGTCCATGTGAGATCGGATCGGGTGAGATCTGACCAAACGGGCATGCTGTCCATTTTCATCAGATCGCTCCATAGGAATCAGCGGCGCTGCACAAGCCCCTCCCCGCTCAGTGATCAGAGAGGAGCTTGTCATCCGCCAGCTCAGCGGAGATCTGCGGACTGATCTCCCGCTGAGCTGGTGGGAGCAGGCGGACTCTGTAGCAACGGAGTCCGCCTCGTGTGTAACTGGCCTAATGTGGAGGTCCACCCCAATTTTTTTTTCAAAGCCAGCAGCTACAAATACTGCAGCTGGTGACTTTTAAAAAATGGACACTTACCTGTCCAGCCCGCCTGCTTGTCTTTCGGCTGCCCCGCCACCATCCTTGGTGAGGGAATCAGGAAGTGAAGCGTTGCAGCTTCATTGTTGGTTCCCTACTGCACATGCGCGAGTAGGGTGGTGCGCCCTCACTGGTCCCCGCTCTCTCCTGGGACCAGTGTGTTTTCCAGGAGACAAGGTGGGGGGAGTGGCGTGACTCACACAGGAGTCTATGCCCGGAAGTGGGTGCAAATGCCTGTATCTGCACCCCCTCCCCCTGAAAGGTGCCAAATATGACACCGGAGGGGGTTCCGAAAAGCGGAAGTTCCATTTTTGGGTGGAATTCCGCTTTAAACTCTAGATAACACTTTTTAACCACTTCAACTCTGGAAATATTACCCCCCCCATGACCGGGCTATTTTTTCGCAATACAGCACTGCGATACTTTATCTGACAATTGCGTGGTCCTGCGGTGCTGTAACCAAAAAAATTTATGTGGTTTTGTTTCCACAAAATAGAGCTTTCTTTTGGTGGTATTTGATCACCTCTGGGTTTTTTTTTTTTTTTTGCACTATAAACCGAAGAAAGACAATTTTTGAAAAAAACAAACAAATATTTTTAAAATTGTTACTTTCTGCTATAAAACACATCCAAAAAAAAAAATGTAAAAAAAAAAAAAAATCAAATGTCTTCATCAGTTAAGGCCAATATGTATTCTGCTATATATTTTTGGTAAATAAATCTCTGTAAGCCAGGGGTGCCCAACCTTTTGAAGAGCGAGGGCCACTTAAGCGACTTGGTAACTAGTCGTGGGCCACAATGAGTGGAGCGGGTGGATGGAAGCCCACTCTACTCTATAGAACACTATTTTTTTTGTGGATCGGATTGGAGGTAGGCATTTGTAAACGGACACAAGTCCATTTACAGCTGTCACTCCTTAGAGGTGAATGGAGGGTCTGATTGGGTCGGACTGACTGTGTGAAAGGGGCCCAAGGCTGATTTTACTCTGAACTGTTGTCTACCAGCACCATGAGTGCAGCACAGTTCACCTGTGGCTTTCCTGCAGGTTAGCTGCACTTTGCCATAGACTTCTATTAACCACTTAAGGACCGCCTCCTGTAAATTTACGTCGGCAGAATGGCACGGCTGGGTATAAGCACGTACAGGTACGTCCTGTGCTAGTACCCAGCCGTGGGTAGCGGGTACGCGACCCGGTCCGAAGCTCCATGACCGGGACCTGCGGACCTGATCGCCGCTGGAGTCCCACGATTGGTCCCCGGAGCTGAAGAACGGGGAGAGCCGCGTGTAAACGCTATGAATTTTGCATTAAACAACTGATAAACATTTATTGCGATTTTTTTTTATTTTTTTATTTCTACCAAAAATAGGTAGAATAATACGTATCGGCCTAAACTGAGGAAAAACATTTTTTTTATATGTTTTTGGGGGATATTTATTATAGCAAAAAGTAAAAAATATTGTTTTTTTTTCTAAATTGTTGCACTATTTTTGTTTATAGCGCAAAAAAAAAAAAAACGCAGAGGTGATCAAATACCACCAAAAGAAAGCTCTATTTGTGGGGAAAAAAGGACGCCAATTTTGTTTGGGAGCCACGTCACACAACCGCGCAATTGTCTGTTAAAGCGACGCAGTGCTGGATCGCAAAACCTGGCCGGGTCCTTTAGCTGCCTAAAGGTCCGGGTCTTAAATCCTGTATGTGTGGTGCACTCTCAGAAAAGTCTATGGCTTAGTGCATATAACCCGCAGGGATATTTTTATGGAATTTTTATTTAGATTTCTTTTTTAGTAGTAATAGCGGCGAACAAGGACCTGTAGCAGGATGGACTGTGATATTTGTGTCAGACAAATCCGACACTGACACTTTTGGGAACCAGTGACAGTGATCAGTGGTAAAAATGTGCCCTGTTCTTGTACTAATGACACTGGCTGGGAAGGGGTTGACATCAGGGACAGTTTATCCTATGACTGTCAGCTCCATCTAGTGCCCATAATGCTGTATTTTCCCAATTTTACGCTCTTCCGCATCAATCTGGAAAATACAGCCTTGTGGGCACTAGATGGAGTGCTGCTAGGATTATGTATTTCCTATGATCTTCAGCTGCATCTAGTGGCCATGGGGTGCAGTGGCTCACAGGGCAGTGGCACTCTGATGCGTTGACTTGCATGGCTGCAGCATTTATTTGAAGGACAACTACATTTAAAAAGTTGACTTTTACGAAATCTCTGCTGCTTTCAAGCTATGGAGCGGTACACTTGTGTTTTGGCTTGGTATATTAAATGGCCCTGCATAGTCTGATTTTCTATAGCAAAATCTCAATCGGATGTGAAATTAGGCTAAGGATGGAATGATGAGTTTTCTGTAAAAGCTAATGTATACATTTGGCTTTAGAATTTTTTTTTTTTTTTTAACTAGATGCAATTTTATCCATTTCCTTTAGTGCTGAATCTAAAGAAATCACTAATCCCTTTTAATGTTGTAAAGAATAGGGAACATTCTGTAGAGGAGGAGGTTAGGGAAAGTATTAATTACTAATTCTTTAGTTGTATTATAAGGCGTTTAGTGCATTCTTCGAGTGTGATGTAGAAATCTTGCTATAGTCCTATGTAATCTCTGCCTCCACTCCGTTCCCTTGGTCATGGCGGTACAAAGAAGTACATTTATAGGGAAAGTTATATGTGCCTTTCTGGGGTAATATAAAGAGAAAAAGGGGGAAAAAAAAAATAGAAGACTGGAGAGGGGCAAAAGTTAGAATCCCAGTCCGAGGATTCATTGCTTTGCCTCTTTACCGTTATGTAGCTCCCTCTGTTTCTCCTTCTTGTAATCCTAAATAGCCAATACAGTTTACGAGTAACGTGGTTAACAAGCATTTTGAAACGTGAGCGACTTGTTTTGAAAAATCCTGACTCGGTTTGCGAGTGTTGTCTCGCGAAGCAAGCAGAATTCAAGCTAATGGGGTGCAGTACCGCATTTGGCCAGAGGTGCGGTGGCGCTGGTGACACTCGGAACAGTTCGGAGATCAGCCGAGTTGTCCGTAAGTATTTCCAAGACTTTCTAGCACCCCCCCACCTCTGGCCACATGCGGTATTGCATGCCATAGAAGTCGATGCGAAACAAATTATCTTTATTTCCATTGACTTCTATGGGGAAACTCGCCTTGATATACTAAAATTCCACTGTACTGATAATTACCCCATAGTCTAGCCCTTAAGATAATTTAAAAAGAAAATGTAGTTTCATTTTAGTAAGTTTGTATTTTGAGTTGTTGTTGTAACATTTTCCTTAAAGTGGAGTTCCACCCATTTTTTTCTGTTTGTCTGTGCTGCATGCCCTAATCTCATAGTGCTTAGAATGGACAATTTTTATTTATTTTGTTGCTTGTAAATACCTTTTATTTTGTAGTCCTTAATTACTTCCTCCTTCTTATTAGCCTAGGCTATTAAGTCACAAGGCTATTTGCAAGGGTTTCTGGGATAGGCATCATGTTTCCCAGTAGTCCTTGCAAACCTGACTGAAACCTATTACATTGCTTGTGCAGCACTGAGCATGTGCGAGATATGCAAAGCTGAAATTAAGGAAGTCATACAGTCTGGCTTCATGATGCCCACACTTAAGATGGCCACGGTCTATTTCTAGATTATAAACTAATGCTGTAACAACCTAACAAAACGGACCTTAGTTTACAGACTAACTTTACTAGAATACATTAAGCTTGTGTATTACAGTGGTATTTATATTTAAAAAGTGAAATTGTGGGTGGAACTCCCCTTTAATGACACCCCAAATGCAATGTAATTGTGCTGAAACAGGAGTGCAAACCAGGCTTTTATAAATCGTGTGAAGCTTGTGACCAGAAAAGTAGCAGGAAAGTTTTTTCGGGTGACAAATGAGCATAGGTCAGCCCATTCAATTAAATGGGCTGGCCATACTCGATACGCAAAATTGCATGCAACTTGCTTAAAGGGGAGTTCCACCCACAATTTCACTTTTTAAATATAAATACCCCTGTAATACACAAGCTTAATGTATTCTTGTAAAGTTAGTCTGTAAACTAAGGTCCGTTTTGTTAGGTTGCATTTAGTTTATAATCTAGAAATAGAGCGTGGCCATCTTAAGTGTGGGCATCATGAAGCCAGACTGTCTGTATGACTTCCTGGATTTCACTTTGCATATCTCGCACATGCTCAGTGCTGCACAAGCAATGTAATAGGTTTCAGTCAGGTTTGCAAGGACTACTGGGAAACATGATGCCTATCCCAGAAACCCTTGCAAATAGCCATGTGACTTAATAGCCTAGGCTAATAAGGAGGAGGAAGTAATGAAGGACTACAAAATAAAGGTATTTACAAGCAACAAAATAAATAAAAATTGTCCATTCTGAACACTATGGCTCCTTTCACACGGAGTGGACCGTTTTTCGGTCAGCTCCGTGTGTCCGTCGGCTCAGCGGGGGATCCCCGCTGAGCTGTCAGGCAGACAGGGCGGTCCCCGCACACTGTGCAGGGACCGCCCTGTCTCTCCTCCGCTCTCCCCTATGGGGAATCGGATGGAAACGGACCGTCTGCCCTTCCCGGATGCGGATCTTGCGGACATTGGCGGATGCATCATCCGCTAACGGATCCGCTCCCATAGGGGTTCATTACAAATCCGTAAACAGACTTGTAATGAACGGACGAGCGGAGCGAACATGTGAAAGGGGCCTATGAGATTAGGGCATGCAGCACAGGCAAACATAAAAAAATGGGTGGAACTCCACTTTAACCACAATTGTGAGTTGGAATGCTTGTTCCTGCTACGTGAAGTGTGAATACAGTGTAAAAAATGAAAAATTGGCAGAGTCAGTAGGATGTGTCCCTTGTGCTTTCTCTTCATTAAAATCCTCCTCCATCTCTGCCACCATGATATTCCATTGTGGTCGGGGTTAAGGGTTAAAATAACCCCAAGGGGCTGTCGCAGGCGCTCATCAAGCGAGCCAGACTATGTCTGCCCATCTTCTCCATTCATAGACGCTGTACTGCAGCTTCTTAATATGGAAACGGATTTATAAATGGAGGGGGCAGAGCTATGAATCATTCGCCAACCCTCTATTCTTAAATTCTGTTTCATTCTTAGGCTCCTTACACACGGAGCGCTCCGTTTTTCGGTCCGCTCCATGTGTCCGTCAGCTCAGCGGGGGGTCTCCGCTCAGCTGTCGGCGGACAGGGCGGTCCCTGCACACTGTGCAGGGACCGCCCTGTCTCTCCTCCGCTCTCCCCTATGGGGAGTCGGATGGAAACGGACCGTCTGTCCGTTTGCATCCGATCCGTTTGGCCGGGCGGAAGAAAAATAGGACATTCTTCCGTCCGCAAAAACGGATGCGGATCTGGCGGACGTTAGCGGATGCATCATCCGCTAACGGATCCGCTTCCATAGGGGCCCATTACAAGTCCGTAAACGGACTTGTAATGAGCGGACGAACGGTCCGCTAGTGTGAAAGGACCCTTAGAAGCTAGAGTTCAGCGTCTATGGCTTCTGTTTTTCATTTTAGCTATAACTAGGTTTTAAAGCCCACCTACATTCACAACTTTGTGGGGAAGGGCCTGTCCAGGGTGGGGGAAGGGCCTGTCCAGGGTGGGGGAAGGGCCTGTCCAGGGTGGGGGAAGGGCCTGTCCAGGGTGTGGGAAGGGCCTGTCCAGGGTGGGGGAAGGGCCTGTCCAGGGTGGGGGAAGGGCACGTCCGTTAATAATTGGCTGTCCTTATTTCTGGACTGGGCACACTCACATATTGAGATGTAAGCACTCAGGAAACGCAAATAAGGCTTGCCTCCATGTGAGTGAAGAATTACAAACTATGCATAGGAAACTGTTTTTAAAACATCGATACATTGATTAGATTTATGTCAAGCTGATCTTTTTCATATATTACATATTGATAGGACTGTCCATTCCCTATATTTACTGGGGCACACTTGACAAATATATGAACACCTTCAGAAATATCACAAATATATGAATTGAGAAGAACACGGTGGTGTCTATTGTCTCTTCCTAAATATGTTATACTTGTATTGTCTCATTTTTAAAGACATTTGACAGCATTATCAAACTTGCAGTGAGTAAAATTCTTATTTTCTACCTTTTTGTTTTTCCCGTGTAGGATTCCAAGCTGCCATCTTCTGTGCGCAATACACTCATGGATCTTTTTGGACAAATAGAAAGGGAATTTGAGAACCTATATATTGAGAACTTGGAATGTAAGTACTGCATGAGCGTGGCTGATCACAAAGTGGAAACTAGACTCTCCTGGTTTGAAATAAATAAATCTGTGGCATGAGAAAGTGTCTGCTGTGCCTACTTACCCTATATTACCGAAAGTATTGGGACACCTGCATTTATATACACATGAACTTTAATGACATCCCCATCTTAGTCTGTATTGTTTTGAATCGGCCCTCCCTTTCACAGCTATAACTGTTTAACTCTTCTAGGAAGGCTGTCCACAAGGTTTAGGAGTGTGTCTGTTGGAAGATTTGGCCACTCTTCCAGAGGTGCGTTTGTGAGATGTGCACTAGAAGGACTAGCCTGCAGTCTTCAATCAAATTCATCCCAAAGGTGTTTTATCGGGTTGAAATCAGGACTCTATACAGGCCGGTCAAAATCCTCCACCCCAAACTCGCTCATCCATGTCTTTTATGGACCTTGCTTTGTACACAGTCAACTTGGAACAAAAAGGGACCATCCTTAAACTGTTCCCACAAAGTTGGGAGCATGAAATTGTCCAAAATGTCTTGATGTGCTGACACATTAAGGCCGCGTATACACGATCAAATTTGTCCGCTGAAACTGGTCCGACGGACCAGTTCAGCGGACAAATCCGATCGTGTGTATGGGCTAGCGGACATGTCTGACCGGCGGACAAATTTTAAAGCATGCTTTAAAATTCGTCCGCCGGAGACATGTCAGTCGGATATGTCCGCTGGTTAGTACACTTGGACCAGTGCACAAATCAAGGTCCATAAAGATATGGATGAGCGAGTTTGGAGTGGAGGAACTTGACTGGCCTGCACACAGTCCTGACCTCAACCCAATAGAACACCTTTGGAGTGAATTAAAGCAGAGACTGTGAGCCAGGCCCTCTCTCCAACATCGGTGCCTGACCTCACAAATCCGCTTCTGGAAGAATGGTCAAACATTCCCACTCAAAAATAAAAGCTAACAAATGTTTATAAACATTCCACAGCACTGAGAGATAGAAAAGAGATACAATGTATCTTTTACTTCTTTTAGAGATTAAAGAGAAGATCTTCGGTCTGTAAATGAGGTCAGTTTAACCACTTAAAGACTATATCTTTTTTGACACTTGTTACCTAAGTTAAACTCAGTACTTTTTGCTATAAAATTACTTAGAACCCCCAAATGTTATTTATAATATATATTTTTTAGTAGGGACTCTAGATGGTGGTCGTTGCAATATTTTTTGTCGCACTGCACATCGGTCTTTCAAATGCAATTTTTGGGGTGAAAATGCACTTCAATGTAGTACCAAAAAATGTCTTTGTATAATGAGAATAATGTAATGTTGCAAGAATCGTGATCTTTATTCTAAGCAAAAAATCATAATTCTAATTTTATCCAGAAGAATCGTGCAGCTCTACATTGCAGTGTCTGGATACAGAGCAATGTTAGCAGATTCTAACTTTCCAAAGCTTTATGCTACGAAATTAAAAATTGAAAGCATAATTCTATAGGTAACAGTTATTTAAAAAAAAAACATGCTTGGCCTGATTCTATAGCATAGAAGGGTACCATGCAGTTCATATTTTTAGCTCCTCCTTCTTCCTGTTGCGAATATCTGTGTAGAACCTCCTGAGCGACTGGTTACCAGCCCTGTATTGGAGATGGGGAGCTGTCCTAACCTTTCAGTAAGCAAAGGTCATTGAAGACTGAAGCCAAATTTAGGAGAGTCCCTATGTGCTGTATCATTTACCATGTATGCTATATTATAGTTTAGCCTACCTACATTTTAGTTTTTATTTTAAGGACTTATGCGACTTTTATTTGGTATACTATTTGTGTATTGTAGGCTGACAGATTGGCAAAAAATATTTATATATAATTATTACACAAGTTTATTTTTTTATTTTTTAGTATTTATTTTTAAGACTATACCGTAATTGTAGCTTACAATGACATTATTAAACAGGGACACCCTGCCATCTTCAAGCTGAGATGTATATATAAACTGTGTGTGCATATCGGGTGTTGTGCCCTGGGTCCAGAGTGCAGGGCTTTTATAGGGATTCACAATCGATGACGTCACACCTACAGCCACACCCCCCTACAGTTGTAAACACATTAGGTCACACATAACCCCTTCAGCACCCCCTTGTGGTTAACTATCAAACTGCAATGGTCATTTTCACAATAAACCATGCACTTTAAAGCGGATCTCCACCCTAAAGTGAAGATCCGCTGATCGGAACCCTCCCCCCCTCCGGCGTCACATTTGACACCTTTCAGGGGGGAGGGGGGTGCAGATACCTGTCTAAAGACAGGTATTTGCACCCACTTCCGGCCCGCAGTCTCGGGCAAAAGATGGGCTTTTCCCTTTGAACTCTCGGCTCCCAGCACACAGCGGGAGCCAATCAGCGGGCGCAGCGCGACTCGCGCATGCGCCGTAGGGAACCGGGCAGTGAAGCCGGAGCGCTTCACTTCCTGGTTCCCTCACCGTGGATGGAGGGGGGGGCAGCAGGGAGACGAGCGATCGCTCGTCCTCTGCTGCGGACGCCGCTGGACTCCAGGACAGGTAAGTGTCCTAATATTAAAAGTCAGCAGCTGCAGTATTTGTTGCTGCTGGCTTTTAATATTTTTTTTTGGTGAACCATCCGCTTTAAATGCATTTTTTTGCTGTGAAAATGACAATGGTCCCAAAAATGTGTCAAAATTGTCCGAAGTGTCCGCCATAATGTCGCAGTCACGAAACAAAATCGCTGATCGATGCCATTAGTAGTAAAAAAAAAAAAAAAAAATTAATAAAAATGCAATAAAACTGTCCCCTATTTTGTAATCGCTATAAATTTTGCGCAAACCAACAGATAACCGCTTATTGCGATTTTTTTTTTTTTTTTTTTTTTAGAAGAAGAATACGTATCGGCCTAAACTGAGGAAAATTCTATATTTTTTACTTTTTGCTATAATAAATATCCCCCAAAAATATATCGATAGATAGATAGAAAGATAGAAAGATAAGATAAGATAGATTTTTGGGGGATATTTATTATAGCAAAAAGTAAAAAATATTGAATTTTTTTTCAAAATGTCGCTCTATTTTTGTTTATAGTGCAAAAAATAAAAACCGCAGAGGTGATCAAATACCACCAAAAGAAAGCTCTATTTTTGGGGAAAAAAGGGACGCCAATTTTGTTTGGGAGCCACGTTGCACGACCGCGCAATTGTCTGTTAAAGCGACGCAGTGCCGAATCTCAAAACCTGGCCCGGGTCCTTTTAGCTGCCTAAAGGTCCGGGTCTTAAGTGGTTAACTTTTCTTTTACAATACAGATGAAACCTTTTTGATTTTTTAGTTTAAAATCATTTTACTACATCAAGGCAAAGTTGTTTCAATGTTTTTGTGGTTCTTGTCCAAGGACAAAGATTAAACACACGGATAACAATTTTAATTAGACAGGAATGTATGTGAAGCCTAAGAACTGTTTCTTTAATTAAGGTTTTTGTAATACAAAGGAATCTAAGAGGCTGCCTGAATAATAGTTCAAATAAATCTTTCATGTCTGGTTATGTTTTATTGAGGATGGACAGAACAGATAGCATAGAAATTACAAAATGACAGGCATATTTTATTAATGTCCCCACACTGTCTGTCCTACACTGCCCCTGATCCATGTGTGTGCTACATTGATCCCACACTATCTCTGTCCTATACTGCCCCTGATCCATGTGTGTGCTACATTGATCCCACACTATCTCTGTCCTATACTGCCCCTGATCCATGTGTGTGCTACATTGATCCCACACTATGCCTGTCCTATACTGCCCCTGATCCATGTGTGTGCTACATTGATCCCACACTGTCTGTCCTACACTGCCCCTGATCCATGTGTGTGCTACATTGATCTCACACCATGTCTGTCCTACACTGCCCCTGATCCATGTGTGTGCTACATTGATCCCACACTATCTCTGTCCTATACTGCCCCTGATCCATGTGTGTGCTACATTGATCCCACACTATCTCTGTCCTATACTGCCCCTGATCCATGTGTGTGCTACATTGATCCCACACTATGTCTGTCCTATACTGCCCCTGATCCATGTGTGTGCTACATTGATCGCACACCATGTCTGTCCTACACTGCCCCTGATCAATGTGTGCGCTACATTGATCCCACACTATGTCTGTCCTACACTGTCCCCTATCCATGTGTGGGTTACATTGATCCCACACTATGTCTGTCCTATACTGCCCCCAATATATATGTGTGCTACATCGATCCCACACCATGTCTGTCCTACACTGTCCCCTATCCATGTGTGGGTTACATTGATCCCACTCCATGTCGTCTGTCCTACACTGCCCCCTATCTGTGTGTGGATTTTGGAGTTTGTACCTTCAGAAATTTTGGTTTGGAAGGTCTGAATTGGCTGTTGGGAGTTTTGTACGCACTATATAAAACTCTTACGATCATTCCTCGTATAAAAATGATTGCACAATTTTCTTATAGCGTGTACCCTACCGAACTCTTTGGATAGATTAGAAGTATTGCACCAAGGATCAATTTTTGCCTCTACTCCACTTTAAATCTAACCAACTCTAAACCTACTCACAGCCAAATTCCAAGCCTCATCTATCTAGCCCTGTAAAATAAAAACATTCTATACTTCTCTGTTCTACAGTTGCTCCGCTCCAGTCTCCAGCGGCACCCTCCGTGTGCAGGTAAATGGGCTGGGAACCCATAGCGTTGCTATGGGTCTTCTGTTGGCTGCCTCTCCTATTCATTCCTACACACCGTGGTAGCTGCAGAACAGGTAAGTATAGTAATGTTTTTCTTTACAGGGCTACATAAAATAGGCTTCAGAATTTGGAAGAGTAAGAGTTAAGTATTGCCCTTCCACTTTAAGGGTAGGTTTGCTTCATGTTGTGCTGCATTACAAACTAAATGGAGACCTTCAGCTCTGTCGGTGTACCCAGCCAGATGCCACCAAGCATACAGCAGTACAGTGCTGACATCAAAAGCGCTCTTTGGGGTTTTCAGACCAGCACTTGTATATGAACCCTTGCTATGAGTAGTCCAGTGCTAATATGGTGGCTCTACCACTAGAAATGTAGCCAATTGTAAATATGTGCATTAAAACTGCTTATAAATATGACATTTACTTACATGCTGACAGTGAAGGATTTTAAATGTTTCTCCAGAATGCTAATTTCTGCTTTTGTTTTATTGAAGTGCGACGTGAAATAGACACATTGAATGAACGCCTGGCAGTAGAAGGACAGACGATCGATGGAGCTGAATTAAATAAAGGTCAAATGAAAACAAAAGGTAAATGGCTATTCAACAAAACCAATCTTGTTATCAAGCCTAAAACTGCAGTGTCAGTGTGCAGATGTTCTCTTATACATTTTGGTGCTGTCTAGCTATAACCGTGTGTGCACAGAGAATGTCTGGGACTGGACTTCATACTCGAGTAGTGCTAGTATCTGCCCTTTAGTTCACGCCCCTTTCGTGCTGCTCTTAGGAGACACGCAGGGTTGCCATTCATTCTGAATAAAGAAATGAATTGCAATAAATGGGCAGCCTGAAAAGCGCTTCTGAAAGAGGCGCAACACAGGAGTTTATAATCCATTTTTTGAGGTTAAGAGTGCCACTTAAACAGCGGTAAAGCACTGCAAAAATTTGCGACGCTTTACCACGAATACAGGGTCCCTATGTAAGACCCCTTTCACACTGAGCCGCCCATAGCGCCAGCGGTAAAACGCCACTATTTTTACTGCCGACGCAACGCTATAGGTGGATTTGCGGGGCATTTCGGCCACTAGTGGCCGAGAAAAGGTTAAAACCGCCCCCAATGCGCTGCTGAGGAGTCTAAAAGGGATCTTGTATATTTTTTTACTTGATCCTTTTTTTCCCCCACAAAAGTAGTTGCCCTTTACTACCATAAATAATATAACGAAATGCTTAAATAATGCATTCCAATGTAACTAATCCCATTAGATTTTAGTATACTAAAATGTGCTAGAAACTTTGGTCGACTAAAATATAAATAAAGCTAAATAGAAATTTGGTATGGAAACCACTGCTTCTGTGGAGAGTAGGGCTTTATACTCGCTGTATATTGGTTCTGAATGTGAATCTACAGATGTTAGCAGTATGCTGGAGGGATGTAGCTAATGTAAAGTTTATTTCACTTTAAATTGTGCCTTTGCTGGCATAGCAGATGGAGGATTCAGTAGAGGCAGTCGATGAAGATGCACATCTAGCTTTGAAAAGTTCTTTGAGAACAATGTCTATGCTGAGAATTTACAGCGGAAGAATTCCTATTTTAGCATCTTCTTTGATCTTATATATTATGCATGTTTAAAGTCTTTTATTTTTATCTATTTTTTGTTTGCAGCTAGCCACAGTACCAGCCAATTGTCACAAAAGCTGAAGACCACTTACAAAGCATCTACTAGCAAGGTAAACTTCATATTTCATGGCTTTTTTTTTTTATGAAAAGAGCATTTCACGTTAAAAAAAATGTTCTTTGTTTTCCAGTCATAGTTTAGCTGTTTGTGCACACAGGATCAGTGGGTTTCCAATCGAAGTAGGCTTATTACCTATGCACATTGACTCTGCACCAAATCAGAGCTGCATACAAATCAACATGCTTAAATTGCAGTGTGTTGTAGCACGACAATTCCTTCTGTACACAAATATCTGTTAAACTACCATTGGTTAGTATGAATAAATGTTAATATATCCTCATGTGCTCACTGTGCTTGTGGAGCCTCTTAACTTGTTACCACTAGTATAAAGAACATTGGATGGGGCCATTTAAAAAAAAAAAATTTAACAGGCTTTAGGCGGCTTTCTCAAAACCTTTAAAGGATAAGTTCACCTTTTGTAAAAAAATAAATAAATGCACATCTTTTTGCCGGTTAAAAATGAAATGTGCATTGATTATGTAACCACTTCCCGACCGCCGCATGTAGATATACGTCCACAGAAGGGAACGTTACGGCAGATGGGCGTATATATACGTCCCTGCCTTTGCGCGGGTCCGATCGGGACCCCCCCGCTACATGCGGCGGTCGGAAACCCACTGGGAGCGATACGGGATGAGGGCGCTCGCGATCGCTCCCTGGAGCTAAAGAACAGGGAGAGCCGTATGTAAACACGGCTTCTCTGTGCTTCACTGTGGCGGCTGCATTGATCGAGTGATCCCTTTTATAGGGAGACTCGATCAATGATGTCAGACCTACAGCCACAGTTATAAACACACACAGGGAACACAGAAATCCTACCGCGCCCCCTGTGGTTAAAATGTGTCAAAATTGTCCGATGTGTCCGCCATAATGTCGCAGTCACGAAAAAAATCGCTGATCGGCGCCATTAGTAGTAAAAAAAATAAAAATAATAAAAATGCAAGAAAACTATCCCCTATTTTGTAAACGCTATACATGTTGCGCAAACCAATTGATAAATGCTTATTGCGATTTTTTTTTTTTTTTTTTTTAACAAAAATATGTAGAAGAATACGTATCGGCCTAAACTGAGGACATTTTTTTTTTTTTATATGTTTTTGGGGGATATTATAGCAAAAAGTAAAAAATATTGGATCTTTTTCAAAATTGTCGCTCTATTTTTGTTTATAGCGCAACAAATAAAAACCGCAGAGGTGATCAAATACCACCAAAAGAAAGCTCTATTTGTGGGGAAAAAAGGACGCCAATTTTAAATTGTTAAAGCGACGCAGTGCCGAATTGTAAAAACGCCTTTGGGCATTTAGCAGCATATTGGTCCAGGGCTTAAGTGGTTAAAACAAAAATTAGAAGCCTACAGAGCATTGCACCTGTGATCTGCTGATCACGGGTGCAATGCTCTGTAGGCTTTTAATCTTGGACTCCTGCAGACTGTCAGTGTAGCTGTCTGCTTGTATGGGCAGACAGTTATGCCGCGTACACACGGTCGTTTTTTGCGATGAAAAAAAACGACGTTTTCTGTGAAGTAAAAAAACGACGTTTTTGAAACGTCACTTTTCAAAGACAATTTTGCATACACACCATCGTTTTTTCACAAAAAGCGAGGTTACGTTCACCACTCTTTTCCATTGAAGCTCGCTTCATAACTAGCTTCTGGGCATGCGCGGGTTGAAAAACGTCGTTTTGAAAGACGTTTTTGCTACACACGGTGACTTTTTGTGAAACAAAAAACGACGTTTTGAAAAACGACACAAAAAATTCAAGCATGTTGGAATTTTTTTTTGGTCGTTTTTTTGAAGACAAAAAACGACGTTTTGCCCACACACGATCAATTTAAATGACGTTTTAAAAAACGTCGTTTTTTTTCATCGCAAAAAACGACCGTGTGTACGCGGCATTACAGAGTGATAGGAAAAATCATTGAACCACCTAGAGCACTCATCAGCACACTGGTAGTTCATTGAGAACTACAAGCAGGCAGCTTCAATGGCTGATGACAATTTTAGTTCCCCCATTCACAGAACTCTGTGAATGAATAACGTGGTCTTGTGGACGGAGCCTGCACTGCCATGGTCCTTTTTTTTTTTTTGGTTTGTTTATTTTTTTTATTGGGACAGTGGGTGAAGAGAGAAGATCCCCAGCCCACGGTCACAATGGGAACTGCTGCATCTTTAACATGTTAAGTGCTACACCCCGGTTGTACTACGTAACGTGATAGGTGAACTTATCCTTTAAATCCCCCCTCAGCTCTGATCAGGGAGTGCTGAATGGTCACTTGTAGTTTAGTTATTTTGGCCTTGAACATGGCATCTCGCCCTCAAAAAGGGGGAACAGAACTGCCTTCAGTCAATATTCTTAGAGCTTGTGGCGATAGGCTTTGGCCTTGTGTTGATGGCATCCAATTGAGATCCTTCTGAGATCATTCAGTATTCTTTGAAAGATGCATTGGACCTGCATTTTACCTGCTCCAAGCAGATTTCCCTTTCCCAAAGACTTGTATGGGAATGCAAAACTTATTTGAAGCAAATAAATGTTCGTCAACGTGTGACTGCACCTGATCTTTTGTTCGTGTCTTAAAGCAAAACTCCATAAAAAAAAAATCCTCCCATGCAGTGGGGCTGTGCCTGCACTGCATGGGTTAACTGCTTGTTTGGTCTAGGGGCGCACCGAAAGGCTATACTTGCCTGATCCTTCGATCTTCCATAAAGCAGCACTTTCCCACAGCCAGCAGTAGACTGTTCCTGCTGTCCTCACGTCCAGAGCTGGTCTATGGTCGTAATGATGTCAGGAAACAGTCTATTCACAAGGCTGCTAGCATGCAGTGGGCAGGTGTGGTGGGGATCGGTCTTGCACTTGAAGGATTGACAGATTAGGTAGGTAGAGTTTTGCTAATAAGTTTACATACCCTGGCAACATTTGTTATTTCTTGGCCATTTTTCTGAGAATATGAATAACACCAAAACTTTTCTTTCACTCGTAGTTAGTGTTTGGCTGAAGCCATGTATTATCAGTCTACTGTGTTTACTCTTTTTAAGTCATAATGGCAACAAAAACTAGTCAAATGACCCTGATCAAAAGTTTACATACCCCAGTTTAAATCAGTCTTAATACCGTGTATTTGGCCAAATATGCACACAAGTTGACACAAAGAGGTTTAAATGGCTATTAAAGGCAACCATCCTCACCTGTGAACTGTATAAAACAGGAAAGGGATATAAAAATATCCAAGGAATTGAGAATGCCAATCAGCAGTGTTTAAACTCTAATCAAGAAGTGGAAAATGAGGGGTTCTGTTGAAACCAAACCACGGTCAGATAGACCAACTAAGTGTTCAGCCACAATTGCCATGAAAATGGTTCAGAATGCAAAGAAAAACCCACAAATAAGGTAAAAAACAGGACTCTATGAAAACATGTGGTGTGTCTGTTTCAAGATGCACAATAAGGAGGCACTTGAAGAAAGATGGGCTGCATGGTCAAGTCGCCAGAAGAAAACCATTACTACGCAAATGCCACAAAGTTTCCCGCTTACAATACACCAAACAGCACAGAGATGAGCTTCAAACCTTCTGGCACAAAGTCATTTGGAGGGATGAGACCAAAATTTAGCTTTTTGGCCACAAACCATAAATGCTTCATTTGGAGATGAGTCAACAGGGCCTATGACGAAATGCACCATTCCTACTGTGAAACACGGAGGTGGATTGCTGATGTTTTTTGGATGTGTGAACTACAAAGCCACCATAAATGTATGCAGTATGTTTATCAAAAATACTGGAGGGACATTTGCATTCATCAGCCAGGAAGCTGCTCATGGGACGTACTTGGACATTCCAACATGACAATGATTCCAAAACACAAGGCCAAGTCGACCTGTCATTGGCTACAGCAGAATAAAGTTAAGGTTCTGGAGTGACCATCTCAGTCTCCTGACCTCAATATCATTGAGCCACTCTGGGGAGATCTCAAACATGCCGTTCATACAAGACGGGCCAAGAATTTACAGGAACTGGAGGCTTTCTGCCAAGAGGAATGGGCAGCTTTACTGCCCATCTGAGAAGATAAAGAGCCTCATCCACAAATACCACAAAAGACTTCAAGCTGTCATTGAAGGGGCAATACACGGTATTAAGACTGATTTAAACTGGGGTATGTAAACTTTTTATCAGGGTCGTTTGGCTAGTTTCTGTTGTGATTATGATTTAAAAAGAGTAAACACAGTTGATTGATAATATGGCTTCAGCCAAACACTAACTGTGATTGAAAGAAAAGTTTTTGTGTTATCATTCATATTCTCTGAAAAATGGCTATGAAATCATTAATTCTGCCGGGGTATGTAAACTTATGCGCACAACTGGTATATCTCTGCTCTGCAATCCCCTAGACCAGTGATGGGGAACCTTGGCTCTCCAGATGTTTTGGAACTACATTTCCCATGATGCTCTTGCACTCTGCAGTGTAGTTGAGCATCATGGGAAATGTAGTTCCAAAACCTCTGGAGAGCCGAGGTTGCCTACCCCTGCCCTAGACAAAAATGAGCAGTTACCTGTGCAGTACAGGCACCTCCCCACTTGGGGTTGCCAGATCATCCCTTTAATCCAGGACACATATTATTTACACAGGTTCTTAGGCTGATTTAATGCAGCTAAAGGTCCTTTCACACGGAGCGGACCATTTTCTTTCTCGTACATCACGGGACACAGAGCGGCATATTCATTACTATGTGGGTTATATGGAGTACCTTCAGGTGTGGACACTGGCAATCTCAAACAGGAAGTCCCCTCCCTATATAACCCCCTCCCCTAGAGGGAGTCCCTCAGTTTTTTCGCCAGTGTCTTAGGTGTTGGTCACGGAATAGCTTTGCTCCACATCCTTGGGATTAAGGGCGGGCTAACCGGATCTGTCCAAGGAGCCTCAGTGCCAAAGTGGACAGTACCCGGGCCCCAAGCCGTGGGGTTTTGCCTATAATGCTCCTCTTTGGAGGGCTGGACCCTGGGCCCAGGACTTGGAGTTTGTAAAAACCATAAGTTCCTGTTTGCCAGGGTGCTATATAGGTCCAGGACAGTGGGTACCTTCATAGGACCCCAGGGCCTGAAGGTCTACTACGCTACCCACGGAGATGGGAGAAGATTGGATCAGTTTGCTGGACAAACATCCTGCAGCATGGAGCAGGTAAGGGGGAGCCTGCGGGACTTGGTTCGACAGCAGGCTCTCCGGGGTAACCTAAAAAGGGGGATAGCCTAAGTATGCTCTGCATGGGCAACCTTGCTCACTATGTCTAAGAGAGACAGGATGACACCCTTTTCTCCCCCATCACTAGGTCCCCCTGTCTAAATATGTGTTGCTAGCTAAACCTGCTGTTTCTTCCTAGGGCTAGTAAGGATCCCTAGGGGCCTTTGGAGAGTCCTACCTGGCCGGGGGTTTGAATCTGCCGCCTGTTTCTGCGTTCCTGGATCTCCAGCAGCGCGGCTCCTCCATGTTCCTCCTGTTTTCCGGCATACGCGCACGCGCACGTCTTATTGACGTTTCAGACAGGAGGGCGGGGGGGGGGGGGGGGGGGCGTGCCTGCGGCGTCATACAGGGGCGCGCCTTTGTGCTGTTATAGACAGCAGGCATTGTCAGTGCTCAGTCTGAGGCTGATTTTCAGAGGAGAGGACGCAGAGCGGCAGAACAGTGACTCCCGGTGGCGGAAGAGGGGTAGTACATGTGGACTTTGTTCCAATGCCTTTTTGTTAAGCCAAGAAATCCCCCTTTTTTGCAGCAGGTTGGAGGCTGGCAAACTTAGTTTGGGGTCACTGTATGTTGTCAAAAGAAAATATATAATATATTTAAAAAAAAAAAAAAAAAAAAAAAACATACGGGATCCCATCAGTTTTTGGGCATTAGTGATCTATTGTCCCCTAAACTCTGATTTTTGTACTCCTGGCCACTACAGTCTGTTGTGTGGGCGGAGTCCCTCGATTTTGTATTATGGCTTCCAAAGGTTCGGGGTCAAAGGGTACAAAAAAGACCAAAAAACAAAAGGGTTCCCTTTCTGATTCTGATATGCCGATACTTTCCCCGCAACTTATTAACATAAGAAGCGCCTTGGATGAGCCATTAGGGGGATCTGGTGCGGAGGCTGGCCCAGATCAGCCCAGCCCTGTGTTTATCACAGAGGAGATGCTAGCCGTATCCCTAGGGGGGCTAGAAGAGAGAATAGCAGCATTGATCGCTAGAGCTATTCCTGGTAAGAAACGGGTTAGATCCCCATCACCAAGAGGTGTATCCTCAGATGCTGAGATTCTCTCTCCGGAGGAATTGGAATCACAGGAGGATCAACTAGACCTGAACCAAGAGGGTTCAGGAATTGAGGGGTCTGCCTCGGAGGAACCATTTTCAGATTCCCAGACAGAAAGACTGTGGGTACAGTCTTTGACGGACATGGTCCGCTCGGCATTTAGTTTGCCATTGCCAGAGCCTCAGGTTCCTCCGGTATCCTCTCTGGGCTCTTTGAAAGCTCCGTTAAGCAACGCAGTTTTTCCGGTCCATCCTCTCTTGGAGGAATTGATCTTTCGGGATTGGGTACGGCCGGACAGGATTTTTCTGCCACCGAAAAGATTTGCGGTCATTTACCCCATGGAGGAAAAATTCTCCAAGAGGTGGAGGCTCCCAGTAGTGGATGCAGCCATCTCATGTGTGAATAAATCACTAACTTGCCCGGTGGAAAACATACATATGTTTAAAGATCCGGTTGATAAAAGATTAGAGACACTTTTAAAAGCATCCTTTGCTACGGCAGGAGCAGTGGTGCAGCCAGCGGTGGCTGCAATTGGAGTTTGTCAGGCATTAAAAGACCAGACAAAGGAAATGTTAAAGGACATGCCTACCCAACAAGCAGAAGAGTTTTCTGACATTCCCAGAGCTCTGTGTTTTGCGGTAGATGCTATAAAAGATTCCATCCAGCAGGCCTCTCGTTTATCACTATGTTTGGTGCACATGAGAAGGCTCTTATGGTTGAAGAACTGGGCGGCGGAGCCCCCATGCAAAAAACTTCTGGCAGGGTTTCCCTTCCATGGAGGACGACTCTTCAGAGAGGATCTGGATAAATATATTCAGACTATTTCAAATGACAAGAGTACCCTTTTACCGGTCAAAAAGACATTCCGGGCTCCTACATTTAAAAGGCAGCTCTTTCCTGTCTCGGGGCCCTCTAATTCCAGGCAGTATCGACGGCCGCCTGCACGATCCAACGTTAACAGTAGATCGCAGGGACAGACCCCTGGGGGTAAGAGGCCGTGGTATCGCAAGCCGTCAAAGACAGCCCCTAAGTCTGCCTTATGAAGGGGCGCCCCCACTCTCGCGGGTGGGGGGAAGGCTTCGTTTCTTCTCAGAAGTTTGGGAAGCCAAGATCCCCGACAAATGGGTCCGGGCATCTGTAACCACAGGTTACAGACTGGAGTTTCTAAGGTATCCTCCGCCTCATTTTCAAGAATCAAGGCTACCAAGGGATCCAGCAAGGAAGGCCTCAATGCTGGCAGCTTTGGATCACCTGCTTGGCCAGGACGTAATTATAGAAGTGCCAGCCCAAGAGCAAGGCCTAGGTTTCTATTCCAATCTCTTTGTCATACCAAAGCCCAACGGCGATGTCGGGCCAATCTTGGACCTAAAGAGGTTAAACGGTTACCTAAGGGTTCGTTCCTTCCGGATGGAATCCATCCGGTCAGCAGCCGCCGCGCTTCAGAAGGACGATTTTCTGGCCTCCATAGACATAAAGGATGCTTACCTTCATGTACCAATCTTTCAGTCGCATCAAAGGTTTTTACGCTTCGCGGTGGGGCAGCGACACTTCCAATTCAGGGCGCTCCCCTTCGGGCTGGCCACGGCCCCCCGGGTATTCACGAAGATCCTAGCCCCAGTTCTGGCCAATTTAAGGATCCAAGGGGTCACAGTCCTAGCATACTTGGACGACCTTTTAATCATAGATCACTCACGGCCGGGTCTGCAAAAGGCAGTAAACCTCACGGTTCGGTACCTCGAAGAATTCGGCTGGGTCCTAAACCGGGGAAAGTCAGCGTTCCAGCCTACAAAGCAGTTGGAATACCTCGGCATGAGGTTAGACACAGAACATCAAAAGGTGTTCCTGCCCCTTGTAAAGATCGAGGCTATCAAGGGGTTGGTTCAGTTGGTTCTAAACAAGAAAAAAACAACTATTCGCCTGTGTATGCGATTACTAGGCAAGCTAGTGGCCACATTCGAGGCAGTACCATACGCTCAGATCCACACTCGCGTCCTACAGGCAGCCATTCTAGCAGCCTGGGGCAAGAGGGCACATGCCTTGGAGTCCCCTTTGACGCTATCATCAAGGGTCCGACAAAGCCTGGCCTGGTGGTTGAACCCTCAGAATCTTCTAAAGGGAAAATCCTTCAGCCCTGTTGTCTGGAAGGTAGTTACCACAGACGCCAGCCTGGCAGGCTGGGGGGGCGGTCTTCGAGGGGTTCTCCCGCCAGGGAACTTGGGTGAAAGCAGAGAGGCAGCTCCCCATCAATATCTTGGAAATCAGAGCTGCTCGCCTAGCCCTTCTGGCATGGACCTCCAGATTAAAGGGGTTCCCGGTGAGAATCCAGTCAGACAATGCCACGGCGGTGGCATACATAAACCACCAAGGGGGAACCAGGAGCCAGGCCGCTCAGAGGGAGGTGAACTTGATTTTTCAATGGGCAGAGGTTCATGTACCCTGCATTTCAGCGATATTCATTCCCGGAGTGGACAACCTGCAGGCAGACTTCTTAAGTCGCCAGAGTCTGTTGCCAGGGGAGTGGTCTCTGCATCCCCAGGTCTTTCAGACAATCTGCCAGAGGTGGGGAATGCCGGACGTAGATATAATGGCATCCAGGTTCAACAAGAAACTAGACAGGTTCGTGTCGCGAGCGAGGGATCCTATGGCCTGCGGAACCGATGCGTTGGTTTGCCCTTGGCATCAATTCAAACTTCTATATGCATTCCCTCCACTACAGTTACTCCCGCGCCTGTTGCGCAAGATCAGAGTGGAGAACAAGCCAGTCATTCTAGTAGCTCCGGCTTGGCCCCGGAGGACTTGGTACTCACTAGTCCTGAAGATGGCAGTGGGAGACCCTTGGACTCTTCCTCTACAACCAGACCTACTCTCACAAGGCCCGATCCTCCACCCTACATTACAGCGTCTAAATTTGACGGCCTGGAGGCTGAATCCCTGATTCTCAGGGGTAGAGGTCTGTCTAGGCAGGTAATCCCTACCCTGATTAGGGCTAGAAAGCCGGTCTCCAGGGTGATTTATTACAGGGTGTGGAGGAACTACATAGGCTGGTGTGAATCCAAAAGATGGAATTGCCGCAAATATACTATTGATAGGGTGTTAAGTTTTCTCCAGCTAGGAGTGGATAAAGGCCTGGCACTAAGCACAATCAAGGGACAGATCTCAGCTCTGTCAGTGTGGTTTCAGAGGCCGCTGGCCATCCACTCGCTGGTAAAGACCTTCTTACAGGGGGTCTTGCGTATTAATCCTCCTGTCAAGTCACCAATTTGTCCTTGGGACTTAAATCTTGTCCTGTCCACTCTACAGAAACAGCCTTTTGAGCCGTTGGCTGAGATTCCTTTAGTCTTACTGACAAGAAAGTTGGTTTTCTTGGTCGCCATAGTTTCGGCCAGGAGAGTGTCAGAATTAGCAGCCTTATCGTGTAAGGAACCATATCTCGTTCTGCATAAGGACAGGGCAGTTCTCCGGCCCCATCCTTCCTTTCTACCAAAGGTTATATCCAAATTTCACTTAAACCAGGATTTGGTACTTCCATCCTTCTTTCCAAAACCTACATCTAGAAAGGAGGGGTTGCTGCATACCTTGGATATTGTCCGGGCCATGAAGGCCTATCTTAAAGCTACAGAAAAGATCCGGAAAACAGATGTGTTATTCGTTCTACCAGATGGCCCCAAGAAGGGGCAGGCAGCTGCAAAATCCACCATCTCGAGATGGATTAGACAATTAATCATTCAAGCCTACGGGTTGAAGAGGTTGCCTCCTCCGTTGTCGGTAAAGGCCCATTCTACCAGGGCCATGGGCGCCTCTTGGGCAGCACACCATCAGATCTCTATGGCTCAGATATGCAAGGCGGCAACGTGGTCATCAGTCCACACGTTTACAAGGTTTTATCAACTAGACGTGAGAAGAAATGCGGATGCTGCCTTTGGTCAGGCAGTACTACAGGCTGCAGTTTGAAATCCTCGGGATCAGAAACACCCTTGGTTATAAAAAAAAAAAAAAAAAAAGTTTTTTTTCTTGACTAAGTTGGAATTATTATTATGATTTGAGTTTATCTCTAAATTGAATCCTTCTTTGGAAGATGTCTCCCTCCCCTCATTAAAGCATTGCTTTCGGACATCCCACATAGTAATGAATATGCCGCTCTGTGTCCCGTGATGTACGAGAAAGAAAAAGGGATTTTTAAATACAGCTTACCTGTAAAATCCTTTTCTTGGAGTACATCACGGGACACAGAGCTCCCACCCCTCTTTTGGGTGACCATTTTGGGAGGCATACTGCTTGCTACAAAACTGAGGGACTCCCTCTAGGGGAGGGGGTTATATAGGGAGGGGACTTCCTGTTTGAGATTGCCAGTGTCCACACCTGAAGGTACTCCATATAACCCACATAGTAATGAATATGCCGCTCTGTGTCCCGTGATGTACTCCAAGAAAAGGATTTTACAGGTAAGCTGTATTTAAAAATCCCTTTTTTCGGTCCACTCCGTGTGTGTCCGTCGGCTTAACGGGGATCCCTGCTCAGCTGTCGGCGGACAGGGCGGTCCCCGCACACTGTGCAGGGACCGCCCTGTCTCTCCTCCGCTCTCCCCTATGGGGAATCGGATGAAAACGGACCGTTTGTCCGTCTTCATCCGATTCGTTCCGCCGGACGGAAGAAAAATAGTGTTTTCGCTATCCGAAAAACCGGATCCAGACGGACGCGGATCTTTGCGGACGTTAGCGGATGCATCATCCGCTAACTGACGCGACCCCATAGGCGTCCATTACAAGTCCGTAAACAGACTTGTAAAAACGGACGAACGGAGGCGGACATGTGAAAGGGGCCTAAGGCACCAAATGAGTTTAATTAGCACCTTAATCGGCCACAGAACCTGTGTAATTAATGCGTGTCCTGGAGTAAAGGGATGATGTGGTGGTAACCCTATGCCTACTGCATGGGAAAAATAAAAAGTTTGCTCTGAGTTCTTCAATTGCTTCCCCCTGCGTCCCATACACATCAATAGGAAGCAACTTCTAGTGGGTTAATGCAGCTTAGGAGGTCACATGCACCTGTCAGTCAACTTTAAATGGTCTCAGAAGAGTCTCAAACTGATCTCAACTGACAAATGCATTTTCCAAATAGATGGATCAAATCTATTTATATGGTACAAAGATTTCTAGCTATGTTCTGCTATACACATACAGAACAGGGTTATTACACCTAGGTCACTATTGGGCAGACCTCCATTGTTCTAATTGAACTTAGTTATTAGAAAATTATATACATATTGTCACATGTAATTTGCCAAAGTGCCATTGTATTGCTTTTCTCCAAGGAAATTTTATTGGTTAGTCCTTGCAATTACATTAATCACAGTTGTCAAAAAAGACATTCATAGAAATTGCATTGAATATTGAAATTGACCTTATGTGAGAATAAAATTGGAATAAGGGCTAATTAGTTCACCTGTGGCCTCTCTGAAGACTTGCCCTCATTTGTCACTGTGACATGTCATTAAAGTTCACCTGTCTCTACTCCTATGTGGACAGTCATTTGTCAGCTATGCTGATGTGTCATACGTTTTTGCCTGTATGAACTGTTTTCTTCACTGTGGGAGAAGATCATTAGGCTTCTTACATAAGATTAAATGCAATGTGTAGTAATGGTGGCCATATTCAACCTTAAAAAATTTGTTGATGTAACAACAACTTTTGGGGTGTGTTAATGAGCACTTCTAGTACTTATTTCTGCAAATAAATCATCCTATTAAAATGTATTTGACAAGAAACTAGTCATTGATGTTATCACCCCTGGGGCTCATTTGCTGTTTTTGGAATTTCCCCTTAAAGTAACTCTAAATCTACTGGCAGCCACATTCTAAGACTAATCTATCTAACCCTGTAAAGCAAATCTCGCTATACATACCGTTTCTGGGGCTGATTCAGTCCGGTCTCCAGCGGCGAATGCTGTGTGGAAGAGTGAGCCGACAACAGCTGGGAAGTGACGTCACCCATAGAGTTGCTATGGGGCTTCCATTGTGGGCTTCCTCAACCGCACACGCCTACACAGAGAAGCCACCGCCGACAGCTCAATGTGGGACCGGTCCGGATTGGCTGCAGAAAAGTTATGTAAAGGGATTTTTGTTTTATAGGGTTAGATAGATTAGTCTTAGAATGTGGCTGCGAGTAGGTTTAGAGTTAGTTTTAGGCTGGACTACTTTTAACAATGTACTTTACAGCTTCCAAGATGGTGCAAGATTCCAAACATCAACAACCCTTTCTCAGGTGCTCCTAAGGACTTATGATTGGGCAAATGGTTACCTTTTTTATTGCTAAAAGGGAAGCCTGTCTTTGCCATATGACCAGCACATTCGTCCTTTGACCAAGTCAGGGAGTAGAATGCAATAGATCTTGGTGCCATACGAGTCATACAGGGATTGGCATACGTGTGCCTGTCTATTGATCTTCTCTAGATGTCTGCCTCTTCGATGATAACTTTTGCAGCCAAGCGTAATTATCCCTTAATGTATTTGACTTTAGCTGCTTGAAATCTGGTTCTATTTCTAGTAGTAGTTAATCACATTTAACTGTTTTTATTAAATGTGATGATCTATGACTACTTATATCATGAGCCAGATAAATGTAAACCTTCATAAACATGTTGGTTCTATGGGTCTTTGCAGTCTGGACCACTTTTTAGAAAACCCCTCTCTGATTTTCTTAGTTCTTAAGTGAAACTACAGTAAAAATGCTCCAGCCGATAAAATAAGCTGTATACCGGTACTTACCTTTCTGGTGGCCCTTGAGTTGAAACACATTGTTAATGGTCACTTTTAGGAGATATCCAACACTTCCAGATGGGTTGAATGCAGGCTTCCCACTGCACCATGTGGTTTTCACTTGCTGGTTCTTACATCCTGGCGTTATGTATAAGCCAGCGGGAGAACCAACAAATCTGGTATTTGCCACACCTGAAAGTGTTGCACGTCTGCAGCAGCTGGGGATCACCAACATAACTGTTTCAACACAAAGACTGCCAAAAAAGTTAATTGTATAGAATCTTGTTTTACAAGCTGGGGTTATTTTTCTTTTGATCCTGTATTGACAGGGTCTCTTTAAGAAATGTATTAGTTGAAATGAGGCCTGATTTTATAAGGGGGCAAAAAGAAAGAGGCCCCTCTCTATACAAAGATTGTATATAACAATATAAAAAATATATTTTATATATATATAATGTATAAAAAAACTTCCTTTCTTTTATTAAATGTATCTTGGAAAGTAATATTTTGCTGCCCGTCATCTGTAAAACTCTGGACTGTTATATTGTTTCGTTTTTCAAAAATGAGACTTAGGCAAGGCCATACGTGGTCTCAATCTTGGTCGTTTCCTGCTGAACAGGACCAGATTCAAACCATGTATGGACAGGCTGAATGCAAGTTGATCGATCGATCAATCAACTTGGGTACATCCAGTATGCCAGGTTTTACCTGCGACTATCGCTAGCGGTTGCTATAGCTACTAGCAATTATCACTGTCTTCTCCTGCCATCAGGAGAAGATAATGCCCCGATAGGAGGGATTCTCTCATCAACACTGTCTGTGTGGATGGGGGAATCTAGCAAATTTCTTTCCTGCAGCCAAATAAATTTGTTCCGTGTATAGCCGGCCTGAGGAAAACTAGACTAAAAAACTGATATATGAATCTGAACCCTGTAGCAAGTCCTGTTGTACCTTGCTTTTGTAGCTTTAGCGGTGCTTCAAAGCGTCTTCAAAGCCTCCATAGAAGTCTATGGCAAAGCTCACGTGAAGCCCCACCAAAGCCTCGTTGGAGCCCCACCGAAGCTTTATCGAAGCACCAAGCAAAAGCAAGGTGTAAACAGGTCTGTAAGCTAACCATTTTATTTGGTGACAGGAGCTTTGACTGGCATTCAGAGAGCTTTATATGCATTAATGTAAAAAAAACTTGCAGTGTCTGGCCCCCCCCCCCCCTCGTTTTACTTACCCGAGCCCCACATTTCCGTGGGTGCGATCCCGTGTCGATCTCTCCACGGCTTCTCGGCTTTTTCATTGGATAAATTGATAGCAGTGCAGCCATTGGCTTCCGCTGCTGTCAATCAAATCCAATGATGGGGCGGGGCCAGGTCATACACTTGGCATCTATGGACGTCGAGTGTATGACACAGCATTCCTGCAATGTAACCCCCTCGGGAGAAACCTTCCCAGAGGGGATCATTTAATGCGGGGAGGAGCCGTGAGTGCCGCCGTGGGCCCCCAGAAGAGGAGTATTGGGGCCACTCTCTGCAAAACGAACTGCACAGTGGAGGTAAGTATATCTTTATTTGAACCTTTAATATCACTTTAATGTTGCCTGCAGTCGGTTTCTTACAGGAGAGTGAAGGCGAAGCACAATTTTGTATGCGTACAACACTGGGGGCTGTGTTTAAATGATTTATATCGCAAAAGTATCGTACATTGAATTGCATTTAAACGATCAGTCTTCATTCTGTTGAGCATGGTTATATATAATATGAAAGTTTCTACTTTTGCTTGTAAAGGGAGCTTTGTGGGGTGAGGATTTGTCCCTTCTTTGTTTAAAACAAATTATGATATACATACATTTTTCTAGCCATGTTTTCTGGTTTATACATTTTTATAATTGGTAAATTTCATCCCCTTGGATACATAGCTACAAATAGATTGTATAGTTATCTGCATGCATAACTCTATTCTGTTTCTTGTTCAAGACATATCTTCCTTTTAAGATTTATTCTTGGCCTCTGCTTTTTAAGGTCAAATATGAAAATGCTAAATATTTGTTCTCTTGGTCTTGCTGTAGCGCTTACATTATTTCTCAGACAAGGCACATCGATCTCGCATCTCCAGAGGGCGGAGCTGGGAAATATGGGGTGGAGACTCCTGGGTAACTTCTGTGTGCCAGTGTGCATGTGTGGGTGTGGACCTGAATGAGCATTCTCGGAGCCATTCGTTTTTTTTTTTTTAAACTTGTCCTTTAAATGTTGCTAAATTCCTGCTTGGTAAAACCTAATTCTAACTAAATTGCTCAGTACCTGTGTTACCTGAGATTGCTTTTTATTTTTTATTTTTTTTAGAGATAACATATCTATCAACTGACCCTTTCTACCAGCAATTCGGCCAGTCCTATGACTGTGCCCGGTTTGCAAAATATGTTCATCTCAATTTGGGGGAAGATAATTGACATGTTGAGAAGAAACCTATAACCGCATATGTCTGTATGTTTTAGGCTACGTTTTGGTGCTCTACCAAAGAGAAATCTTGAGCTAGTTACATAGGATATCACAATTGTGTATTCACAACTCTCATTCTTTCTCGGTTGCCTAGGATTGAGGAGCACTGGCAGCCATTGAAAAGCTATTTATTGGTCTTTTCTGCTTGCCAACTGTTAGCTGTCCTGTAGTGGAAATTATCAGTCAACGTCAACAGCAGTAGACTTCTAGACATGACCTGGAGTACACCTTTGGATATAAAGCCTTAGAAAAACATGCTTTCCATTTGAATTAATGTTAAACATTTTTTCAATGTTCTGTTAAAGGGGTGTTCCAGCCGCAATTTTTTATTTTTTTTAAGTCAGCAGCTACTAACAGTGTAGCTGCTGACTTTAAATAAGGACACTTACCTTGTCCTACTTGCCCGCGCTGATGGCACCCCCGATGCCGATCCCACGATCGCTCCGGGTCCCGCGCCGCCATTCACACTATGGGAAACAGGCAGTGAAGCCGTACGGCTTCACTTCCCATTTCCTACTGCGCCTGCGTCTCACGCTGGCTTGTGAATGGGCGGCTGCTCTCTGAGAACACACACAGTTCCCAGAAAGCAGCACGCCCCATTCACAAGCAGAAGAAGCAGAAGAAAAGACACCGCGGTGTGGAAGAGGCAGATTACACACTTCCGCATAGCAACAGGTATTTCGGGTGAGTATTTTTTTTTTCACTTTTTTTTTTATTTAATTTTTTTAAGCAATATGGGCAAATATTGTTTTCCTGGGTGGAACTCCGCTTTAAATTAGCACAGATGAGTACATCTTGGGATGAATTTAAAATTGCGCTTGTTTATGTTCTACTGTTAAATCGTCAGATTTTCCCGTAGCTCTTGCCAATGCCTTTCAGTCTATACTTTCTTCTCTCTCTATTGGTTTCATAGACCTCTTTACTGATATGTATAGTACCTAGCGAGGCAGCAATTGCCTGCTTCTCTCGGTCAGAACTTTAAAACCCAAGATGGGAGAGCACAGGCAGACAGTGCTTATGATTTGTATTATTTTGTGTTCTATAATACAGAATGCCTGTCAAGCCAAACCGTATTATTTCACTTATCTCCCGCCAACCATGGATGTTTATACAATACTTAAATGTAAAATGTATCCCCATAATTTTCAGGCTTCCTGAGTAATAGCTTCTTGGCTCTTTGTTTTAGCAAGGATTATACTAGGTCTAATGGAAACAGTAGGCTAAAGTCTGGATGAGTGCCAACTAATAAACATTTCAAACCTTCCAGTTGAGTTGCAGTATGTTTTGTTTTTTGAATTTGAATTTTTTTTTTTTTTCTGTGGACTCTTTTCCATGATTGTAGAAAATAGCAGTGTGAAATCATTTCACGAGGATATATGTAGCTTCAGGTGTCAAGGATCAAGTGGTTTTCTTTCAAAGCCTTTACTAAGAAAATGGCAGTATTTTATTCTCGCTATGCAGAAAGCTTAACATTAAATTCTAGGTGGGCACAGGTGGGTTGATTCATCCATCAGTTTAATATTTATTTTCCATAGACTTCAGTATTGATATATGCTCATAATAAATGAAGGGATCAGTTTGCTAATGCTTGTATCCTGCAGCTGGATTTCCCTGGCCTTTTTTCTAGGGTGGTGCCTTCTTTTTATTATTGGTTTAGTACTACTATTATTATCATTGCTCCCATCAGCGTGTTCCTTGTCAACACATTTACATATGACATACCTGATTGACTCTTAAATTTTGACCCTTCCTCTCCTAATCTAAATGCTGCTGTATAAGGATTTTCAAAATGCTGCTTACACATCATGTTCATGTACTTGCTTTTAAAAAAAATAAAATTCTGCCTAGAACTCTGTTTTAAAGTAACCCTGTCGGCACAGGCCCACTTTCATAAAACCATATACTTGCTAAAACAAGAAGGGAATATTCTTACCTTTATGGTGGCCCTTGTACTCAAATGCCACCTTTGCCCTTTTTGCGGTTGGAATGGGTCAAATGCCAGTTACCCCCTCTGCTCACTGTGGTTCCTCCTGTTGGCTCACATGTCCTGTAGTGATGAGAGGGAAAGAGGCAGCGGGGAGCAGGAATTTTTTACACACTCAGAATTGCAGAATATGTGCAGCTGCCAGGGAGCAGTGATAGGTAAGTGTATTTTTTTTCTTTAAAGCGGATCTCCACCCTAAAGTGAAGTTCCACTGATCGGAACCCCCCCCCCCCCCTCCGGTGTCACATTTGACACCTTTCAGGGGGGAGGGGGGTGCAGATACCTGTCTAAAGACAGGTATTTGCACCCACTTCCGGCCCGCAGTCTCGGGCAAAAGACGGGTTTTTCCCGTTGTGTGCTGGGAACTCTCGGGAGCCAATCGGCAGGCGCAGCGAGACTCGCGCATGCGCCGTAGGGAACCGGGCAGTGAAGCCGGAGCGCTTCACTTCTTGGTTTCCTCCCTGTGGATGGAGGGGGAGCAGCAGAGGACGAGAAATCGCTCGTCCTCTGCTGCGGACGCCGCTGGACTCCAGGACAGGTAAGTGTCCTAATATTAAAAGTCAGCAGCTGCAGTATTTGTAGCTGCTGGCTTTTAATATATTTTTTTAAGGGGCCATCCGCTTTAAGTATGCTATTGTAGAGAAGTGACCCTGTGCTGACAAGGTCATTTTAAAGCAGAACTGTAGGAGTCAGACGCATGTAAAATAGAGATGAAAAATGTTCCCAGTTTGTAATGCACTTGTTCCACATATATTCTCACCTCTATCTTACCCTTAAACTCCTTTCATATTCACCCATGTTTCCCATAATGGCATTGTGATCCTAGCTTTCTCCATCTTCTGCTTCCTGGTTCTGTCTGTACCAATTATGATGCTAGTAATGCAGTCTTGTGTATGCACAGGCAGAAACCTAATTGGTAGTCGCAGACGAGATAAGTACTTGCTGGAGAAAGACAAACTTGATCATCCCTGAATTTAGCGCGACAGCAGTGGCGTTTCTAAGATGCTGAGTATGACTGTTTTGAACTCATGCAGCGGGAGGAAGACTAATAAAATAATCGTAGAATAGAAAGAAGCAGTTGAGGTTGTTGAAAAAGGCTTAAGTACGATAAGTTTTAGGACACCACTGCTTCATGTATCACAGATCTGGTTTAGGCCTACAGTTCCACTTTAGGGGAACCAGACACCCAAATGGAGCAGATGAAAATGACAAGTCTCGGAAGTGCTTAAGACAGGAGATTCCGAAAAGTACATGGTTGAAATCAAGGCATGAAAATTAATGATTAACCTGTCAGACTTGACTCAACTTGACCACAGCCTTTTGAACATTTGTGCAGCGCAAAATGGTTTCTGCTCAGTCTACAGTGGCTTGGTTAAAGAGAAGCAAATACAGAAAGTGACAATGTGTGCACATCTCTGTAGTTGCTTTCATCTCTGTAGTTGCCGTATATACAAGGCCACATCAACTGCTAGACATTATGCTGATTGATATGACACGATTTTTTTTCACTTGGATCTCCAGTTTGTACCATAGCCAGTCAGCTTCTGAATGACCTGGCAGTTTTCTCCCTGAGTTCAGCGTGCTAGCGATCTTCAGGCTGTGTACACATGGCAGAGAACCTCGACGGGCAGAACACATCGTTCCGCCCGTCGAGGTTCCCTGCCGGCCGTCAAACGGCGACCCGCCCGTCGGGAATGGCAACCAGCCATCCATCCAGACGGGCTGTCGAGCAAATAGAGAGCGTGCTCTCTATTTCTGCTCGACGGCTTCCCGACGGGAAGCTCGCCGAGAGCATACACACGGCCGAGGTCCTAGCTGGAATGCAGCTTCCAGCGAGGTTCTCGCTGGTTTCCAGCGAGAACCTCGGTCGTGTGTACGCCGCCTCACTGTGGGGCCTTGCCCAATGCCACACAACCTTTCTCCTTAAAATGTCCCGTCTACTTGTTACGCGTTGCAGCCCCATTTATTTCCAATATTAAGCCATATTTCAGCCAGTATTTTTTAACGAAGGGATCCAGGGCTTACTGTCCAAAAACCTGCTCACTGTCCTAAATACACACCATAGCTGCTGACCCAGGCTTTTAACCATGTGACCTTTCTGTCATGATGATCAAATTTGTTTATTACATCACTGTTAGTCACTCACCTTTTAACTAGTCTGCAAGTCAAGAGTTTGGCCATTACTGGCTGTCTGCTGAATGTGTTGCACATCTGTGATGTTGGAGTATCAAAGCAAGAGACCCAAGTCACATTACATGAGAGGTCTTCAAAAAGTTTCCGCACTATTTTATATTTAGCAGAGTTAAAAAAAAAAAATAAGTGCGGGAACTTTTTAAACGCTCGTATTTTAGAAGTGTGCAATAGACCTCAAGAGAAAGGCTGAAAAAAAAAACTTGGCACAGTGTCCACAAGTGTTTTAGAGCAGTGTTCATGAACCCTGTCCTCAGGGCCCGCTAACAGGCCAGGTTTTATGTATTACCTTGGGGAGAGGCAGACTAGAATACTGCAATCACTGAGCAGCAAATTATATCACCTGTGATGTATTTCAGTTATATTGCAAACCTGGCCTGTTAGTGGGCCCTGAGGATAGGGTTGATGACCACTGTTTTAGAGGACAAGCAGAGAAACCTATTGGGTATACCAGAAAAAAGGGCAAAATAAGGATAAATGTGATCTTAGAAAAAAAAAAAAATCCTAAGGTTGAGTTAAGTTTTAGTTCGATAACCAGGTAGCCATAAAAAAAGTGAACCTGGCATAAATATACCAATAGAAGTCCCTAAAAACAGCATTGTCAGCGGCCATGACATACGTTTAGTTGTCATCTTCAATTCTGACCTCTGCAGGATGCTTGAAAAAGGGGTGCTTGCCAGAGTTTGGACTTGGTATGTATATTTACCAGGGCTCCTGGGCACCTGAAAACCTCTTTGGGGGTTGTGTTTATTTTATGTTTTTGCCAGGTTCATTTTTAAATGCAGTTGAAAGATATGATGTCTAACAAAACAGCATTGCCTTTTCCATTTTGTGCAATTTGATTACTAACTGTTAATGCTTTGTAAGCATTATTTGTAGATTAACCTGTGATGGATTTGCTAACAGCATTGCGTTTGAAACAGGCTGTCCCCTTGTGTTCTTAATGCTTTGCGTACAAAGTTATTCCTCGTCTATAGCCTTTGTTGTTGTTGTTTAGTGGTTCTTGTGGCATATACTGTAGCTTCCCTTCACTTACTTTTTTTGGGTTGGAGGACCTCTCTGTCATGTTAAAAATAGAGAGCTGTTACCCAAAGCATTTGCACTGAGCAGACATTCCAGGGTCATGTACTCCCTCCAGAGACAGACATCTGTTAGCTGAAAATGTCATGAGCATGACAACCTGTTCTGTATATTTAGATTTTACTGTCCAAATCAAGGTCATCTAAATATGCGTTGTTCTATGCCGTACAAGTGAACCCGCTGCACAAAAGACAACTCCTAATTTTATGTTTATGTTACTACTACTACTACTGTTTTCATTATTCTTCTCCAGATTTTGATAAACTACATTGAGAACTCTGCAGATACTTTTTTATATTTTTGTAGACCATAGAACGTTGCGCTGTAGTTGTTGAAAGCCTATCATGCTTTCCTAGTAAAAATCATTTTTTTCAAATTGCTATAGCCCTTGTCTAGAAGTAGTAGTTTTGTTCTTGTGTAAAGGGACTACTACTCCTCCGAATGTTATCGCTAATAAGTGCAAATAAGGTTTAATAGCTGGCTTATCACTTGGTACAGGAGTTGGTCACATAAAACTGCTAAAGCAAAGCTGTGCTCGGTGGAATACCGCGGCTGCCATTTGGAAAATGCTAGTTGCTTTGTGTTATGCCGACCCTCTGTCTTCAATAGTTTGTCACCATCCTGGCACAAGTATGCGCCAGTGCTGACGGCCAACCTTCTGTGTTCATAATGCACCAAGGCAGCCACTCGGCACGGGACCCTGAAGCTAGTGTAGATGACTGGTGTAGCGGCGTCTACCTCAGTGATTTCCATTTTGCAGCTGCATTTACCAGGTATGGGATATATATACCGGCGGTAAAATAAGTATTGAACACGTCACCATTTTTCTAGGTAAATGTGTTTCTAAAGGTGCCATTGACATGACATTTATACCACATGTTGGTAACATTCCATACATACCAAAAACCGACATCAAAACAAATAAGTTCTGAAATTAAGTTACGTGTAATAAAATGCAATGAAACAGGGAAAAAGTAATGAACACATAAAGAAAGTGAGGTGCAGAAAGCCAAAGACACCAGCTTTAATATATCAGTAATTAGAAAGCAATCTTGCCCCTTGTCAGTGCAAATTAATATCGGCTGGTTTAGTCTCAACTGGTGGCCTATAAAAAGGTGTCTCATTACCAAGGTGTCATACAAAAAAACTCTCACGATTGGTAAAAGCAGAGCGCACTCAAGACCCTTGCAACCTTATGGTTGCAAAACATACTGATGGCATTGGTTACAGAAGTATTTCTAAACTTTTGAATGTTCAAGTGAGCACTGTTGAGGCCATAATCCAGAAGTGGAAGAACATAATTGTACCATAATCCAGCCACGTCCAGGTGCTTCTCACAAGATTTCTGACAGAGGAGTGAAAAGAGTTGTCCAAAAGCCAAGGAACACTTGTGGAGAGCTTCAGCTAGACCTGGAACTAGCAGGTACAATTGTTTCAAAGAAAACAATAAGTAATGCACTCAACCGCCATGGCCTGTATGCACGCTCACCACACAAGACTCCATTGCTGAAAAAAATACTGGGAGAATATAGTCTGGTCAGATAGCCCAAAATGTAACTTTGGATGCCATAATACACACCATGTTTGGAGGTCAAATGGCACTGCCCATCACCCCAAAACACCCCCATACCAACAGTGAAGTTTGGTGGTGGGAACATCATGGTGTGGGGCTGTTTTTCAGCAGACAGTACTGGCAAACTTCATATCATTTAAGGAAGGATGGATAGAAGAATGTACAAAGACATTCTTGATAAAAATCTGCTGCCGTCTACCAGAATGATGAAGATCAAATGACGGTGAACAGTTCAGCAAGACAATAATCCCAAACACAAAGCCAAGAAAACTCTCGATTGGTTTTCAATGAAAGAAAATAAAGCTGATAGAATGGCCCAGCTAATCACCTGACTTTGAATACAATAGAACATCTATGGAAAGAACTAAAGATCAGAGTTCATAGAAGAGGCCCGCGTAACCTTCAAGATTTGAAGACTGTGGAAGAATGGGCCAAAATCACACCTGAACAATGCATGCAACTAGTTTCTCTATGAAGAAGCCTGTGTCTTGAAGCTGTCATTACCAACAAAGGATTTTGGTTAGGGTGTTTTAATACTTTTTTCTGTATTCTGTATGTATGGGTTGTTACAGACATGTGGTAAAAATTTCATGTACGGGGAGGAGTTTTTTCCTGTGATGTCACCCGCGTCCTTTCTGCTGCTCGTGGCTGTTGCTCCAAGCTTTTATTTTATTTTACATTGCCTATTGCCTACTGGCCAGTTGTTTTCTGGCAGATTGTCTGCAGACATACCAGACTGACTGGAGTATGGTGAAGTGCTGTTTTTTACCTTTCAATGGAATAAATACAGTCTACACTTAGAACGTGTTTTCTCCCTCGTCTTCCAGGACGGCACTGTGAGAGTAGACTGGCTCACCTGACAGGAAACACAATCAAAAATGAAGTTTAAAAGGCCCCACCCCTCCCGTGTGCCTCAGTTCTGATTGTGTTTCCCTTTCAGCGAAACGTTTATTTTTTTCTTGTGACCTAAGGCCTGGGGCTGGTGGTCCCCCCCCCGGAGCCCGGACCGCAGGTACTGGGTGCCGTTGGGTCCGGTGTAGCTTGCTACCCCCCGGGGGGTTTCCCCTTCATCTTAGTCCAGGGGGAGAACAGGAGAAGTCACAGACTCCCCTGGACGCCGGAGCCTCCTAGGAGGGCAGGGCTCTCCAGTGCTCCGAAGAGGCCACATCCTCTCTCCCCCCGCCTGGTTCCTACCTTGGAGGTTGGACGAAGGCCTCCCCCTTCCTGCTGGCTCCATCCGGGGGTTCGCCGGACCGCATGGCGGGTGGTTAGGCGCCGCTCCGAGCGGCGCCATTAGCATCCGGGCGCCTGTTGATGACGCGCACGGCGCCGTGACGTCATTCCGCTCCCGCGCGGCAAGATGGCGGCCCCCACCGGACAGACGCTGCAGGCGATCGGGGCACACGATAAAGCAGCCAGGGAGATAGAGGGGCCTGGCGGTCTCAGAGCGTATCCATGGAAGACCTCTCCTCGGCGCACGCGACTATGGAGGAGGATCGTCGTTTTCCTATGGCTGCAGAGGAAACCACCAAGGGTGAGTCCTTCCTTTTTCATAGGGGGTTTGTTGTCCTCCCCCCCCCCCCCCCCCTCTCCTAATCCTAAGAGGTGAAGGCTAATGGGCATATGTTTCTCCCTGATATGTTTAGGTGAAGACCCTGTTGCCCAGGGGGAGGCCAGCAGAGTGGCTAAGCCTCCTAAACGTGTTAGGAGATGTGGCAATTGCAATGACAAGTTACCAGTTGAGCATAACAAGCCATTTTGTTCTAAGTGCATCTGTAAGCTTACAGGGAAGGAAACCTCACAGATCATGAAGCAATTTCTCTCGGTTCAGACCGAAATGCTATCTACCCTAAAGGAGTTTCAATCTTCCCTAAGTAGAAAGAACATTGATTCTCCGGTTCCGGGCCCCTCCTCCCAGGAATCCTCTTCAACCTCTCGTCCGTTTGTACCACTACAGGCTCGTAGAATGTACCCCTCGGATTCTGAGGAGTCCGAGTTAGCCTTACGTAGTGAATCCCTGGTTGACAGCCAGGCAGAGGAGGAGGAAGAGGAGGAGGAGGAGGATACCAGGACAGGAAAATATATGTTTCCTTCTGATGATATGGAGGGTCTTTTAGCGGCTATCTATGCTACAGAGCACATTCAAGAACCAGCAGAGCAGGTCTCAGCCCAGGACAGGATGTACAGGGGTTTAATAAAACCTCAAACCATGACCATCCCGGTCCATCAGTCACTAAAGGACATTATCCTCAGGGAGTGGGCAGAACCTGAAAAGAGCTTACCTAGTTTCAAAACTTGGAAACGCCGCTGTCCCTTTAAAACGGAGGTAGTAGACACCTTTTTTAGGGTCCCTAAGCTTGATGCCTCCTTGGCACAGGTCTCAAAACAGTCAGACCTTTCCTTTGAGGACTCAGGCAGTCTAAAGGATGCCATGGATAGGTGTACCGACACTTCTCTCCGTAGAGCTTGGGAAGCCAATGCAGCCTCCCTTGGTCCTGCATTGGCCTCAGCCTGCGTGGCAAGAAATGCCGACGCCTGGACTTCAAAACTTCTAGACCATATCCCCAATTCTTCCAAGACTAAGGAGATACGAGATTCCCTCCAACTTATTAGCGGGGCAGTGGCCTACCTGGCAGACGCAGCGGTAGAAACCATTCGCGCCTCAGCCAAAACTGGGGCACTCATTAATGCCTCTAGGAGGGCCGTCTGGCTAAAGACTTGGAGGGGTGATCTTGCTTCAAAACGCCGTCTATGTGCTCTCCCCTTCAAGGGTTCCCTCTTGTTTGGGGAAGCCTTAGATCAGGCTTTGTCCAGGTCTTCTGAGAAGGGGAATAAGTTCCCTTCAAAACCTAGGCAGACTAGGAAGCGGTCCTTTCGTCCCAGCCAGAGAAAGATTCCGGCCCCGGACAAAGGACAATCCACCAGTCGTCGTTGGTCCTTTGGTAAAGATAGACCAAAGGGGGGGATCCTTTTTGCCAATCCCAAACCATCCGGAAAGGACACCAAGTGACGGGAAGGTGGGGGGCAGGCTCGCCAGGTTTCTTCCAGCCTGGGAGAACATAACCCAGAGTCCCCATGTCCTGCAGATAATCAGGGAGGGTTACCACTTAGAGTTCAGAGAGCTCCCCCCCCGGCCTTTCTCCTCACCCACCTCCCAAGGGACTCCAGCAAAGCTGTAGGCCTCTCCCAGAATATTACAAGTCTGGCGGAACAGGGGGTCATAATCCCAGTCCCGCCAGACCAACAAGGTCAGGGAGTATACTCCCACATTTTTGTGGTTCCCAAGCCGGACGGCAAGTTCAGACTGATAATCAATCTGAGACCTCTGAACTCCCATCTCCTCTACAAAAGATTCCGGATGGAAAGCGTTCACAGCCTCAGGAGTCTTTTGTTAGAGGGCGTCTTTATGGCAACCATAGATTTGAGGGACGCCTACCTGCATGTCCCGATTTTTTCGGGACATCAGAGGTTTCTGAGATTTGCCCTCGCCTCCGCACAGGGAATTCAGCATTGGCAGTTTGCTGCCCTCCCTTTTGGTCTGGCCTCCAGCCCAAGGGTATTTACGAAGATCCTGGCGGAGGTAATGGCTCATCTACATCTGAAGGGGGTCTCCCTCGTCCCCTATTTAGACGATCTCCTGCTTTTCAGCCCAAGTCGGGATCAGCTCCTTTCGGACCTGACCGTCGTCATGACCACTCTGGAGACGCTTGGTTGGATAATCAACAAGCAAAAGTCCTCCCTTCTACCGGAACAGCGGAAGGTATACCTGGGGGTTATCATAGATTCCCGAGAGAAGAAACTTTTTCTTCCCCAAGAGAAGTTCCAGAGGCTTGTGACGACGATCGGGTCTTTAGTGGCTGCAGAAAATCCCTCCCTCAGAGAGATCATGAAGCTGTTGGGTCAGATGACCGCTTGCATTCCAGCGGTCCCCTGGGCCCAATTGCACACAAGACCACTTCAGAGGTTCCTCCTCTCCGCCTGGAACGGAAAGGAGGACACTCTCGATTCCCGGGTCAGGGTCCCGATCCTAGTCAAGGACTCCCTAGAGTGGTGGCTCCACCGCCAAAACCTCTTGAGGGGCCGTCCGTGGAGTCAGACCGATCCACTGAAGGTCACTACGGACGCCAGTGCTTGGGGTTGGGGAGCCCATGTACAAGAACTACGGGCTCAGGGATCCTGGGATCATCATCAAAGGCGGACCTCCTCCAACTACCGAGAATTACTGGCAGTGGGAGAAGCTCTGAGGGCGTTCGAAGGAAGAATTCAGGACAAGGACGTCCTGGTCCTTTCCGACAATGCTACAACAGTCGCCTTTCTCAACAGACAGGGGGGCACCAAGTCCCAGTCCCTCCTGACACTCTCCCTGGAGATCCTGGGTTGGGCGGAACAGAGAGTACCCTCTATTCAGGCAATCCACATAAAAGGAGCCACCAATTTGGAGGCCGACTTTCTGAGTCGTCAACCCGTTTGTCAGGGAGAGTGGGAATTATGCCAAAAAACCTTCGACTGGATCTGTCGACGGTTCGGGGTCCCGGACATAGATCTTTTTTCCTGCAGGAAAAACAGAAAGGTGAACAAATTCTTTTCCCTGGTCCAGGGACCGGGTTCCCAGGGGGTGGATGCGCTGGCCCAGGACTGGAATTTCCGTCTGGCTTACGCTTTTCCCCCACTGAATCTGATCCCAAGGATCTTACAAAAGCTGGCCTCCGCGGAGACGAAATTAATCTTAATCGCTCCTTGGTGGCCCCGGAGATCCTGGTTTCCCATTCTGAAGCTCTGGTCTCTAGCCCCCCCGCTTCCCCTGCCTCTCCGAGCGGATCTCCTGCGGCAAGGGCCGATCTTTCATGCGAACCCAGGTTTCTTCAGCCTGACGGCATGGCTATTGAAAGGCGGAACTTGCAACAGAAGGGCTGCTCGGATAGAGTCATAGATACCCTACTATCCAGCCACAAGAAAGTCACCAGACACATCTACACAAAGGTCTGGACAGTCTTTTGGAATTGGTGCACCGCTGAGCGGATCTCTTCTCCCAAGACTCCCGACATCCTGGAGTTTCTTCAGGATGGCGTGGAATTAGGCTTAGCTACTAGAACTCTAAGAGTCCAGGTGGCAGCTTTATCATATTTTTTGGAGAAGAGCCTCTCAGCGGAACCCCTCATCAAGAGGTTCCTGACAGCCAGGGACAGACTCTCTCCTATACAGATTTCCAGGGTCCCCTCATGGGATCTTCCCCTGGTCCTGGAACAGCTGACTAAGGCACCATTTGAGCCTATAGACAGCATTTCTATAAAATTTCTTACGATTAAATTTACTTTTTTGTTAGCCATCACGTCTGCCAAGAGAGTTGGAGACTTGCATGCTTTTTCTATCAAAGAACCCTTTCTGCGGGTTTTTGAAGATAGGGTTATTTTGACTCAGGATCCTCTGTACCTTCCCAAGGTGGCAACCAGGTTCCATAGGTCTCAGGAAGTTATACTTACTTCTTTTTGCGCAAATCCCAGCAATGAAAAGGAAACCACTTTCCATTGTCTGGACGTAAGACGCTGCCTTTTAGTTTACCTAGAGAGGGTTAGCGAGTTCAGATCTTCCCCTCACCTTTTAGTTAATTTTTCAGGCCAGAAAAAGGGCCAACAGGCAACTAAGGCTTCCATCTCCAGATGGATTAGGCAGGCTATCTCTTTGTCATACACACAGGCAGGTAAACCACTTCCTGTTATTAAGGCTCATTCCACGCGTTCTCTGGCAACCTCCTGGGCAGAAAGGGCAGGAGCTTCCATAGAACAGATCTGTAGAGCGGCAACCTGGTCCAGCCGGAATACGTTCATCAGACATTATAGAGTCGAACTACTGTCTCCTCAAGACCTGAGTTTTGGTAGGAAGGTCTTACAGACGGTGGTCCCACCCTAAGGTAGGCCTGAAGATTACTTGCTTCTCTCTCACAGTGCCGTCCTGGAAGACGAGGGAGAAAGTACCAGTTACTTACCGGTAGCTGGATTTCTACGATGTCTTACAGGACGGCAGGCCTACTTCCCTCCCCTTTTACTTCTATCTATATTCCTCCTTTTTTCTTAGTCTCTGTTTATACCGTGTTCTAAAGAGCGGTTACTTATCTTAAACTGAGGCACACGGGAGGGGTGGGGCCTTTTAAACTTCATTTTTGATTGTGTTTCCTGTCAGGTGAGCCAGTCTACTCTCACAGTGCCGTCCTGTAAGACATCGTAGAAATCCAGCTACCGGTAAGTAACTGGTACTTTTATATTTTTTATTCCGCATTGGACCTACTATTCATTGCTGCATTTGACTCCACTGCACCAACTCCCCTATGGTGAGAACAAGCTGTCTTTGACCACTTGTGAAAACATATGGTCCAACTTATCTGGTAAGGAGGCATTTCCTATACTGGTGGAGGATATCGTCACATTTGCTGAAGATTTTTGCTATCTCACTGGGTGTCATCTTAATTCTTGATTCTTCAGTCAAGGACTTTATTTGCGCTGCACTTTTATTATTATTTATCAATAGCACCCTTGGAAATATATATAAAACAAGAAAAATTGTGACATGTTTAGTACTTAATTTACCTGCTCTGCATAGTTACATTGGTCCCAACTGGACTGGCCTGGAATTCTTCTTAAAAAAAAATATATATATATATTAGGGTTGTCCCGATACCGAGTATTTGCAGGAGTACGTGTACTCCCGCAAATACCCCCGATACCCAAATAGAATACTAACCGCCCCCCCCCCCCCGCCGCTGCCCCTGCCAACGCCGCATAAGCGAATCCGACCCCGCCGCCGTATATACAAAGCCGCCGCAAACATTATAGGCACCTTTGAATAGCTGTTTTCCCGCTGCGCGTGTATAGACACTCCCCCTTGCTCGGATCTGTCTAATCCCGAGCAAGAGGGAGTGTCCTTAACATGGCGCGCGGCAGGGAAAATGGCTATTGAAAGGCACTGCCTATAATGTTCACGGCGGCGGCTTTGTATATACGGCGGCGGCGGCTTTGTATATACGGCGGCATCATCATCAGGTGGGGGGGACATGGCTGCAATATGGGGGGGCATGGCAATATATGTGTGGGGGACATACATGGCTGCAATATGTGGGACATACATGGCTGCAATATGTGGGGGACATACATGGCTGCAATATGTGGGGGACATACATGGATGCAATATGTGGGGGACATACATGGCTGCAATATGTGGGGGACATACATGGCTGCAATATGTGGGGGACATACATGGCTGCAATATGTGGGGGGACATACATGGCTGCAATATGTGGGGGGACATACATGGTTGCAATATGTGGGGGACATGGCTGCATTTGGGGACACATTTTAAAAAAGTATCGGTATTCGGTATCGGCGACTACTTGAAAAAAAGTATCGGTACTTGTACTCGGTCCTAAAAAAGTGGTATCGGGACAACCCTACTATATATTATCTTACTATCTATTATTTTATTGGCTGTTTCAAGATGCAATAGGCTCAGTAGCACCATTTGTCGATGTTGCAAAGCAGAGTCTTCTCTTTCTCCAGACTTTATTTATGGTAATCTGTAGCCTTTGAACTGACTATACTTGGGTCTGGTTATCTCCACCCAGCATTACTGAGTACAGCTCTCCTAATATTCATGGTTGTGTTAATTCCCCCCACGACATCTACAG